>VMDR010027686.1:0-13468 GCA_007922815.1 Macrotus californicus | reverse complement strand
ATATATATATATTGTGGGTATATTGGATACATATGGTATATATAATAGCAACTTTAAAATATCCACCTAAAATGAGGTGACCTAATTCTACCATCATTGATAAAAATTCTTTCAGAATATTTTGGGGTTGGCCTTTAACTAATTTGGCAACATGATTTTGAGTATCAATGGTGGCAGTTTTCTCCTTTCAAAGTATACCTGACTTCTTTGTAAGCATCCAAAGTCATCCCCAGGTAAGTATGGTGCAGAGGTGATGGGCAGTTAACATGCTTTTTGACAGAGTGGGTGAAAATCACTTTTTAAAAATCATTTAGTTTCTAAACTTGTTCTGGAGATGGTTGGAGAGCTCTCAGAAATGTTTTGAACAATGGCAGTACTGCTGACAAACGCAAAAACTATCTGGGCCACAGAAACTTGCAGATATAACCAACTTTAACAGCACTGCCCGAATGCTCAAATACAACAGCTCTGACTTACAGAAGTTTTCCACACTGTCTTCCAGATGTGGCTGAAGCCCTGTAAGAGGGGGGATATACCAGACCGACCGAGCTACGTCGCTCCCCTGTATAAGACCAGCGAGCGGAGGGGAACGCTGTCCACCACGGGCCATTCTACGAACTTCGTGATCGCCATGACACTCCCCTCCGACCAGCCCAAGGAGCACTGGATTGGACGGGGAGTGGCGCTGCTATGTCAGCTGAACTCATGATCAGAAGATACCATTTCCCTGCTCCTACTTCTTGTTACATGATTAAGTAGAAAATGTATTTAATTTTTTAAAGTTTATTTAGTTTAAATCAATTTGACTGAAGTTATACTCACTTATAATTTACTGATGTGCAGACGCAGCCGGTGTTTAAAAGGATCCATACTTCAGTGTAAGGAATGTCCTGAAATAAAGATTAGACCAAAGGAAACACACAGGTATACTCATTCTTCTTTAATAACTTTATTTTGGGAGAGTTCCATAAACATTAGGAACATACATAAAATGACACACCACTGTTGACAATGAAAAAAAACAGCATTTGATCATTTCCAGCTTTATAAATTTAAAAAAAAATGATTCCGTCACAACAACAACAACAACAACAACAAAGTCTAGCCAGTTTAGCAAGTGTCACCTTGCAGGACCGTCATCACAGGTAAGCCACTGACTGACTGTTAATGGAGAAAGCTCGCACTGCGTCTAGTACTACAGTGTCTCTGAGCATCATCACAGCTGACTGAACGCAATGTGATGTACACGGAATTTCATATGGTGTCACACAGTGACAGCACTGTACAGTAACGGTAATGAACTCCAACACACGCATGTTAAAGTGGACTGGTCAAGCTAAATGGAATGTTGGAGCCGAACAGAAATGTAGTGGAATCCAGATTGTCTAGTAAGACTTGAAATCACACACTAGAATGATGTGAAAACTAAATACTGGTGGAACCCTAACAAAATACTAGCAGCAACTGCTACAGCCTTCTTAAAAAGTTAAAAAGATCCAGCAAATGAAGATAATACCATTTTTGAGAAAATTTAAAACTATATATACTTCAGCATAACCTATTCACTTTAAATCAGGAGTTTAAGACTGGGCGTATATTCCAGCTGTTGCATTTCATAAAAGTTTTAAAATTAAGCAGATTTAACAATGGTGGAATGCAGAATCCGCCTTGGATACAAAACCCAAAAATGAACTATAAATATATCCTGGTTCAGAAAGCAAGACTCTTGAATCACTTGAATTCGGCAGTACTAAATAAAATACCAGCACCGTTTAGCTCGGTTGCTCGAAGGCCAAGCAATGAGATGAGGACTGTCCCAATTCAGTGCCCAATGCTGAAAATACTCTATGTATAAAACTCCTACTTGTTACAGGAGACCATGGAGAAAGCCAGGACTAATTTCCCGGATTCAGGCATAAATCAATAAAAGAAGACCTGAACTCCCTTGCTTACAGCATAAAGAAGAAACACTGGCAATACTCCATTAACACTTGGATGCACGTGCTGCTCTCAGAGTTTCGTTTTTTGTTTTGAAGTTATGGAGTAAGATGAAGAAACTCGGGAAAGGAAGAGGACTAGATGAGAACATTACAATGGAATGGAAAGAGTTGGCTCTTCAATATGTGAACACTAAGATTTTTAAAGCAGCTACACTGGTAGCCAAGCAGAGGAGAAGAAAGCTGCCTGCACAGTTGAAATACATTTTACCTGCGTGAATGAAGACCATGTGGCACAACGTGTAAACAGAAGCGACATGCATCGGACTGGGCTACAAATTATTGGGTCAAAATTCAGAATAAACATGGCTTGCACTTCTCACAAATCAATCACAATTACGGTAGGAGAACAGGGTACCTAAAAAGAGACTAATCCCTGTTAGGCACGAATAGCATATCTTGGCACAAAATGATCAAGTGATTTCAGCTGAATTAGTTAAATATCTCTTCCAAGTCACTTGGTACTATGACAGCCACAGTACAGTGGAGATCACCACGTGGCTGTGTGCACACTCCATGCACGGGTCATGGACACGGCCCACTGGGTTCACTGCCAGCCACGGCCTGGTCCCAGGGCCCAGCTGTTAAAGCGATAAGCACATTTAGAACTTAAATTTCCCAAGTAACTAGTTAATATTGTTAAAGTAGGAAAATTGAATATTTAGACCATGTTTGGGTTCTTCACTTCTCTGAAATCTTCTAGAGGATTACATTTTTAGTAACAAAAGAACCATTTTACCACATGCTCCAACCTCCTATCCCCACCAAAAAACCCAAAACAAAAATTAAAAAAAAAAAACAAACCCAAACACCAAGTATAATATTAAAAAAAGAACCATTATGAATCTTTCATTAAACTGAAGCTCACACAAACATACAATCACAAGTTCAGTAGTTTAGGCTGCAAGTTTAAACACTATGCAAATATATACAAAAATAGTAACTCTAGATTCAAGAATAAGGGCTTTCCCCAATGCTAAATTCATACTCTAATGCAGCCTGAGCTTTCCCTCTAGGTCCTATAATCTACTTTATTCAATTTCAAAGTCATCAAGTTGATCCCTATTACCATATGTATATATGTAGCTGAATTAAAGGACACTACAAGTCATTTTAGCACACAGAAAAGTTTGCCAAAGTCCATTTAAAATATTTTTAAGTTTAAGTGATTTTTTGGTTCAATTTCTATTTCTGCATAGCCACAGAAGTTTCTACTAATAGACTACATTAGTGTTTTATATGATTCTTTTTTTTCAAAGTCTTAAACCTACACCAACATTGTTTCATGGAGTCCCGTTTTCTCCTTTCTATAGCACAAGCTGTACACTTTTTTTAAAAAGCCCCCTCCACACAGGGAAAGCAGGACTGAGCACCAGTCTTGGGGGCAGGCTCAGATCTACGGAACTGGGAAGTAGTGCAAGCCACTGACTTTTCTTTGAGCGATGCGCACAGGATGAGGAATGGATGCAAAGCTGCACAGTAAGGTTCTGGTAATCAGCAGTGATCACGGGGAATGGTCAGAACTGGAAGTCAAACACAATTTTGTCTTCGTAGAGGGCAATCACCAGCATGATGGCGAATCCAAACAGCAACCCTAAATTCTGCAGAATGAACTGCCCCACTGGCCAAAAGCCATGTTCTTCATTGTCACCGTCACCATGCAACATTTCTGGAAGCTGAGGAAAAAGCCACACAGGTATTTACAAGCAGTTTTGTATAATATTCTGCTCAAGTGTTTTGTTTTGTTTTTATACATCTTCCTACTTAACAGAAATGTTGAAAGCATAGCTACAAATAAAATAATTATTCTATTGAACACAGGGCTAACCATAACATATTTTAATCAAGCACTGAGAAAGAAATTTTATGCTCTGGCTATGTACTAAGTAAGTATGAACTCCATTCCCTCTTCATTCTCCAACAAATGCACATAATATATGTTCGTCATTTTTAAAAGTTTCTTATGGTCCACCGGCCTTACCAATTCTGACATTCACTTTACACTGAAGTATAAGACAACTAATTACTGCCAATACAAGTCTCAGGAAAGAATACCATGGATCCCACATTTACCGTCTAACTTAAGCTCACTGAGAAAGCAATATCCCTTTGGAGGCATCTAATTTAAAACCGTATCATTTCTTTACCCTTTTCCATGTAAAATTCGCATTTCCACCTGCACATGACAGCAAGGAGAGACATTTACAGGCGATTCAAAACTGGAGTTACTGTGCCCGTAAGTAGCACTGTCTTCCTTTCAACAGACAGAGAGCGGTGTGTCAGTGCCTGCCAGCGTAACTGCTACCACATCACGCACACTGCAGGCCGCGCACTGTTCTATTAATAGTGACACAACTTGAACATTCCAAAGTCTCCAATGTCTTTAAAGCAACAGTACATTGAAAAGTAATCCATAGGTCAAACTATAAAATGTAAATCTTTCTCTAAGTCAATTAGATCTGTTGAAGCAGAAATACTTGGGCATTAATAAAGCCTATATTCTTTCTACCCAAACCTAATCAGAACTCTGGAAGAACTGCCGCCTCCGATTTTCCATTTCCCTTTCCCGTCAGCGCAGTGCGCATCTGTAAGAGGAGGCAGCCACGCTACTCCGTTCATCGCTGAGCTGTGCTCCATGCAGTGCCGTGGTGTTCTGCAGTGCAGGGAGCAGACGTGCAGTGTTAAGCATGTAACACCTGCCCGAGAAGAAACACCATTATGTATTAAGTAAGGAGTACAACTGATCCAACTGCTCTGCTGGCAGTGCTAACGATCTCTTGAGGGTGCAATTTAAGAGCTGCTTCGTGCTGGTCACCCACTCTGTTCTCAGGGCTGTGGCAGGAGGGTGTGATAAGCTCGTGGAGGCTACTGTCTGTCCCACAGCGGTGTGTAGTTGTGACAGAAAGCACTACAGACGGTGCTGCTGAATACCTGTGACAGAGATGAGATCACCCACAGCACCTAAATATTTACTTTCTAACCCTTTACAGAAAGTTGGCCAACCCCTGGATTAGGACTGAAACTGGCAATGTCCTCCACATGATTTCTAGTAAGAAGACTATTTTATTGTATCTTTTCTCCCTATTCTCCCCAAGTTTTTATTGTTCTGCCATTCCTCAATAGGATGTCTGACAGGTGCGCACAGCAGGGAGCGCAGGGACTGGGCCTTCCCCACGCTGACTCCATCCCGAGCGCTGGCGCCCACGCTGTTTGTGAGGACCGCAGCCAGGCGCTGCCAAGGCTGCAGCTGCACTTCGTGTGGGTTAGGGAGCAGCTGTGATCCAGGCACCTAGACCCAGGTACCTCCATCGGGTATCCGGAAGGCACCTCACACTGAAACTGCTGGTACTACTGCTGCCTGGTCAAACGACTACCAGTCAACAGAAACTTCCTCTCTTACCCAAACTGGTCTTCCTAAAACAAAAATGTGGGCACCTCATTGTTGCTTAAATCTTTTATGGCTCTCCAAAATTTACAGGATAAACTGTGATCTTTTTAGCATGGTATGTTGGGTGATGTCATGGTCTGGACAACATCTACCTGATGACTACATGGATATAACTTTTTAAACCATTTTTCCTACTTGACATTAGAAAATACATAATTCCACTGTCAGTAAAATCCTAAAATATATGTGAATAATTTGTCCCCCTTTTCATGGACATTTAGTATATTTTCAATAAAATTGTGACATTATAAATACTAGTACAAAGAACACTTTAATATGGTTTTATTTTTGGTTTGCTTGCTTACTTTATTAGCAGTAGTCATTTTAGGTTATTTCCTCAGAATACAGTCCCAAGAGCAGACTCACTAGTCAAAGGTGATGATATTTATTATCCTGTTTTCCCACGTGCTCTTTTCTCTTCCTTCTCATATACTCTTCTATGTTCTTTAAGACTTAGCTCAGATTTCCTACTCGAAAAACTTCCCTAATTTTATTTCCTAAGTTTTTAAATCAACCTTTCTTTATAGTTCCACAAGCATCGTGTACCACTCTATTGTATCATGTATCAAAAATGGTAATCAATGGCTACTTTTCTTCTTTATTAGACTATAAACCCTTTCTGTGATAACCCTCTCCCTCTTTTTATAACTTTAGCTCCCAGTATGAGAATTAGCTCATTCACTCTTTATTCAACAGTAAGTGAAAGATGACAAAAATGCCTGCACTTCCAGGACTGACATCCTAGTGGGAAACAAAATTAACTCAGTAAATAAGTAAAATGTTTAATGTTATTAATGGACTGAGATGCCAGTACAATGGAGAAAAAAGTAAAGTAGGGAAAGGATGTGAAATGTGGTAGAGATGGAAATTTTAGTCAGGATGCTTCACAAGATATGAAGAGGTAGCCAGGGGAACGTCTGCAGGCCAACTGTTCCACAAGGAGCGATGGGCAAGAGGCAGAGGGTGCTTCCTGGGGAGAGGGGGAGCAGATGAGGTGCAGTTAGGAAAACTGGAGGCAGAGCAGTGGGAGGGGACGGAAATGCTCGAGGGTAGAAAACAAGGGCTTTGGTGTTTTCTGAATAAGATGGAAAACCACATAAGGGGGTTTGAAGCACACAAGTGACATGGTCTAACTGTTACAGGATCACTAAAACAGATCGCTCTGGCTGGTGTGTTGATCTAGAATGTGGTGGATGGGCAAGGGCAAAGCAGGGAAAAAAGCTAAAAAGAGAAAGACAACGGTGGGCTGAACTTGGGAGTGGAGTAGAGGTGGTTAGGGATGGAGCCCTCAGGCCTCAGTGACAGACCAGATGTGGGGGACCAGAGAGCAGAGTCAGAGAAAGACGCTTGGGGTTTTCATCTAAGCAACTAGAAGAACAGAGTTCTTATGAGATGGAGAATTCTACAAGAAGTGCTGGCATAAGGAGTAGGGTTGGCAAACAATCAGAGCTGGGTCCTGAACATCCTGAATTTGTGATGCCTTTGAGATATTCAGGTAAGCAGGTGGCCAGACTAATCTGCAGTTGAAGAGGAGGCCTGGGCTAAAAATGTTAACAGGGGTTATCGCCCTGACTGGTGTGGCTCCCTGGACTGAGTGCAGGTCTGCAAACCAGAAGGTCACGGGTTCGGTTCCCAGTCAGGGCACATGCCTGGGTTGCGGGCCAGGTCCCTGGTAGGGAGCATATGAGAAGCAACCAATCCATGTTTCTCTCATGCATCAATGTTTCTCTCCTTTCTCTAAAAATAAATAAAATCTTTAAAAAAGATACTTTTAAAAAAATAAACAGGAATTATCAATATACCATGAGATGAGATTATTTAGAGGGTTTTCACCAACATTTAGAGGTCAGGGAGAGAAAGGATGCAGGAAAAACAACTGAGAAAGAAAGGCCAGACAGGCAGGAGCCAAGAGACGGTGGCAGCACAGAAACCCCTTGACAAAGCATTTCAAGGAGAAGAGACGACCGGCGGCCGAACGCTGCGGTCAGGGCAGAAGATGAACCCAGCGGGTGAGGTAGTAGTTGCTGGTCAACTGACAAAAGCCATCTGGCAAAGCAGTCAGGAAGAAAACCTGATGAGGCCCGGCTAGAGAGAA
Source organism: Macrotus californicus (assembly GCA_007922815.1). NCBI lineage: Eukaryota > Metazoa > Chordata > Mammalia > Chiroptera > Phyllostomidae > Macrotus > Macrotus californicus. Next base: position 5,928 of record VMDR010027686.1, on the reverse strand, counting down.
AGAGAGAGAATTAAAAACAGGAAAGAGTGATTTGCTCTAAGGGAAGGAGAACAGGGTGATAGCTAAAACAGAAACTGGTGTTAAGAAAGGCCCATCTGCCCCGCCTTTTTAAGAAGGTTCCCATGCCGACAGGAGTGACCCAGCGCACAGGGAAAAATGAAAGGCGCAGGAAGGAGAGGGAGCAGTTTAAGGGTTGGCTCAAGGGGCAAGTTCTCGGGGATGGTCTGCCTTAAGGAGCAGGCCTGAGCTAGGAACACAGCCCTTCTTCATAGTAGCAGGAGAGTGCACAGGCACAGGTGCAGGGAGGTTATGTAGAAATGGTGACGGGAACCCGGGGGAGGCTGTCTTGAAGGCTTCAGTGCTCTCTATGGAGTAGGCAGCAAAGCTAGCAGCAGAGCACGGGGTTAGAAAATGAGGTGCTAGAGGTTTACGAAGAGAGATCGTAGGTAAAGCACGTGACTGTCTGCCCGCTGTGCTGTACATCTGGAGCCGATATAAAATAACACGGCCAGTAAACTGACATTGAAAAATAGAAAACAAAATGCAATAATAAAGAGAGGGGGAAAATGGCTACCTCCAGATAAAGAATGTAAGTAATTTTAATTTTTTTGTTCCTACTTTCTAAACTCAGGCATTAATTCTGTAATTAAAAATTTAGGACTGGTGTGGCTCAGTTGGTTGGGAGTCATTCCTCAAAGAGAAAGGCTGCCGGTTCAATTCCCGGTCAGGGCACTGGCCCAGGTTGTGGATTTGGTCCTGGTTGGGGCAGGCGTGAGAGGCAACCAATCGATGTTTCTCTGTTACATTGATGTTTCTCTTCCTTTCTTTCTCCCTCCCTTCCCCTCTCTCTAAAAGACAAATAAATACAATCCTTTAAAAATTTTATTTACAAAAATTTAAGATATGTGCGTTTGAAATGAGACTATCCAATAGATCCTACCAGATCTATTGAATATAATATCTAGTTAAAAACAAAAGATAAACAAATTACTATTTGGCAAATACACTGCCTAACATATTTAGGATATTAAAGTAAAATTAAAATAAGTCTGTTAGTGTTTGACTTTACTTTTTTCTAAACATTTTTTAAAACTTCAAGTGTAATTGGTATGTAATATTATATCAGTCTCAGGTGTACAACATAGTGATTTGACACTTTCACACCTTCCAGTGTAGTTGGCCCACTAACTCCAGTGCCATCTGTCACTGTCCAAACCTAGCACAGCACTGCTGACTATTTCCCTTCACCTTTTTCACCGAACCCCTCATCCCCCCCTTCTTGGTAACCATCCCTTTGGTCTCTGTTTTTGTGAGTCTGTTGTTGTTTTGTTTTATTTAGATTCCACATATGAGTGAGATCATAGAGTAGATTTATAAACTTTAAACTAAAGTTAGAAATAGGGATATTTAATATTCCTTGGAATAGAATTTTCTGCAGAAGATTGACTTACCTAAGAGGTATATAGTATTTCTTCTGTTTGCCATAAGGCAAGCTCAAATGATTCATTTTTTAAACAACAACAAAACATTTCCATCCTCTAATTACAAAGTCTTCAAAGCAGTATTAATAATCCTGTAATTATATTGCTAAATACCATTGATGATTACTTTGAATAATGACATCATTTGGTCAAAAATCTTCAGGATCTCAACTTTCAGGTTTTCAGAGGAATCTGCCAATTTAAATATCTTTCCCTAACAGAGTATTTAGGATATCACATGTCTTTAAAATGGGTTATATATATTTTTTAAAAAATTAATCTTTCAAACCACAACCAAAGACTTCTTCCATTTCTAGCAGTTGTGGTCTATTGAAAGATTCAGCATAAAAACACAAGCTGTCTTACCATATCCACCAAAGCTACGTAGAGGAACATGCCGGCAGTGATGGCGAAGATCCAGAGGGTGATGTTGTTGGCGTACTGGCCCACCGCCGTGCCTATGAGCATGCCGACGTACGCCATCATGGCGGACAGGAGGTTGTAGACAATTGCTTGCCTTACGGTCATGCCTGCTTTAAGAAGCACTGCAAAGTCACCTGCAGTTCGGATAGAACGTGAGAGTTTTAAAACCATAACACTTTACAGACAAAATTAGGAAAACAGTAAAAAACAAATTAAGAATGACATAAGATAACCTTTAATACCTGGAACCTTATGAAAATTTATTTTTTACTTCTGAAATTAAACCTTTACGCATGTTAAAACCTAGGTGAATCTCAAAGGCGTGATGCTGGCATGACATCACGTACGTGATGGTCTAAGGAAGATGAAACCACAGCGATGGGGACATTCAATGGTTGCCAGGGAGCAGGGCTGAGAGTGGCACGGCCACAGAGGAAGGGCACAGGCAGTCGGTCAGGGTGGGGGCATTCTTACGGGTCCTCATGGTGCTGACACAAATCTGTGTGCATCTCAAAATCAAAAAAACTGCACGTCAAAAAGCAGGGTTGATTTGACTGTGTGACATGAAATGGAAAATTTTTGTAAACAGGAAAAAAATCAAGAAAACAATAGCACTGCTTTTTTTAATGAGCAACTCAAAGCTCCGTGCTCTAATTTCTGTTTTATTCAAAGGGCAATGGCCTAAGAAGAGGTAACACTCTTTTGAGTATATTATCTGTTGTTTACAGTTATGTATTTTTCCCCAGAAAAACACTGAATCGTAATTCTGAAAAAGCTTTACCTGTTAAAAAAACTTTTCTAACTCATTTGTCTAAAGTTGAAACACTGGGAAACACGGATTACACATTGCTTAGAACAGCACTGTTCAAACAAGGTGAGCAAGTATTTTTAAATCACGCCACACCAGACTATTTCATCAGGGGCACCGACCTCTTTTCTGTTATACTGTCAAATAAAAAATTACAGCAGCCAAAACAACAATGGTCGTCGGTGTGAGTGAATCAAAATTGTACCCATTTTTTTTGTCAGATTGGCAAAAATTATAATTTTTTGGTGTGTCACAGAATTTTAGTAACTAATTTATGTGTGCCATGAGATGAGAAAAACTGAAAATTGCTGGCTTGGAGAGATGTTACTAGAAGAGAAAAATGTTGCGAGAAAGTCTTAGAGCTGAAGGGTCAAAGTTAATAGTTTTACTAATTATAACAGACTTTTTAAAAAAGATGTTATTTATTTAGAGGGGAAGGGAAGGAGAAAGAAAGGGAGAGAAACATCTATGTGAGAGAGAAACATCCATTGGCTACGTGCCCAAACCAGGACGGAGCCCACAACCCAGGCTTGTGCCCTGACCGGGAATCAAACCAGTGGCAACTCTGTGCTTTGTGGAACAATGTTCAACTGAGCCACACTGGTCAGGACCCACCCAAACGATTTTTCTTTAATTACTAAATATATAGACATTCATTTAATTATTGAACACTTAGTATAGATGCAAGGTACCATGTAAAATTCTGGGGCTTGTTTCTTTCTCTTAAGAAGGGATCTTACATCACTAAAAACACATGACCTGTTAATAAAGTTAACAAATTAGTACAAGGCATTATTTTTCCATGTTCCAAGAAACTGCTACAAACTACATACTGCCACATTATTTAGAAAAGTTAAGATGATACACTTAAGCGCCTTTTTGGTTATAAAATACAGTGTTTCCTTTTATAATTTCAAAACAGCGTTTGGAAGGGGGTATTATTTAATGTTCAATGAAAAAAGTGTCACAGCTACAAACTATTCCACTTGGATGCCTTCCCTGGTGCTACTGTATAGCGAGATGATTTACTTCATCCCTGAATGACAATCAAACAGCATGAATTAGCTTATCAAGAAATCAAGATGAATTATTTTTAGTTGATACTATTTAGAGGAACCTTTAGGGTTCTCTAGATACAGTACCATGTCACCTGCAGATAGAGACAGTTTTGCTTCTTCCTTTCCAATTTGAATTCCTTTTATTTCTTCCTGTCTGATTGCTGTGGCTAGGACTTCCAGTACTCTGTTGAGTGTGATGAAAGTGGACATCCCTGTCTTGCTCATGATCTTAAGAGAAATGCTTTTAGTTATTCCCAGTGGAGCACATGTTGGCTGTGGGTCTGTCATACACATATGGCCTTTATTATGTTCAGGTACGTTCCCTTTATTCCTGCTTTGCTGAGAGTTTTCATCATAAATGGGTGCTGGATTTTGTCAAATGCCTTTTCTGCATCTGTTGATATGATCGTATGATTTTTATCCTTTATTTTGTTTATGCGGTGTATCATGTTAATTGACTCATGGATATTGATCAACCTTGCATCCCAGGAATAAATCCCACTTAATCATGGTGTATGAACTTTTTAACGTAGTTAATACTTTTTAAAATTGAGGTATAAATTACACACACAATTCCTTTTGGGGGGGATGTAGTGTTCTATGAGTTTTGACAAAAGTATATACTGTGTAACTATAGCTACCATCAAACTCAAGAATTATTTCATCACACCCTCAAAACATTTACTCCAGCCACTCATTCCTAGGCAACCAGCGATCTGCTTTCTGACCCTGTAGTTTGCCTTTTCCAGAGTATCATATAAATGGAATCATATAGTGTGGAGTCTTCTGAGTCTAGAGTTTTTCACTTACAATGTGTGTATGACTCACCCTTGTTACACTTTATGAGAGTACATCAGAAAGTCACTGCTTTTTACTGTTAAGTAATAATTCATAGATGAACCAGAGTTTATTTACCCATTCATCAGCTAAAGAACATTTAGGTTATTTTAAGGGTTTGGCAATTATGAATAAGTCACTGTACACATTCATAAACAGGTTTTTGTGTCAACATAAGTTTTCATTTCTTTTGTATAGATACCTGTGAGTGGGGTTTCTGGGTCATACACTAAGTGCATTTCTAACTTTATAAAAAACAACAATCCCACCAGCAATTTACAAGTGATCTGGTTGTTCCACATCCTTTCCAGCCCATGACATAGCCAGCACCTGAAATTTCACGTGCTTACCTGTTAACTACATAACCTTTTTAATGAAATGACTATTCAAGTCTTGTGTCCCATTTTTTGTTGAGTGTTTTCTTATACTCAACCTTTACGTGCCCAAAAATACAACTAAGCGACGAAGAGATAGCCAAGCTATCAGATGCACAGTTCAAAACACTGGTAATCAGGATTGGTTACCAGGATTGGCTCACAGAATTGGTTGAATCTGGTCATAAACTAGATAAAAAAAATGAAGGCTACGCTAAGTGAAATGAAGGAAAATGTACAGGGAACCAATAGTGATGGGAAGAAAACCAGGACTCTAATCAATGGTGTGGACCAGAAGAAAGAAAGAAACATTCAACCAGAATACAATGAAGAAACAAGAATTCAAAAAAATGAGGAAGGGTTTAGGAACCTCCAGGATGCCTTTAAACGTTCCAACATCCGAATCATATGGGTGCCAGAAGGAGAAGAGGAAGAGAAAGAAATTGAAAAGTTATTTGAACAAATAATCAAGGAGAACTTCCCCAATCTGGCCAAGGAAATAGACTTCCAAGGAGTCCAGGAAGCTCAGAGAGTCTCAAAGTTGGACCCAAAGAGGAACACACCAAGGCACATCATAATTACATTACCCAAGATGAAAGATAAAGAGAGAATCTTAAAAGCAGCAAGAGAAAAGGAGACAGTAACCTACAAAGGAGTGCCCATAAGACTATCAGCTGATTTCTCAAAAGAAAACTTGCAGGCAAGAAGGGGCTGGCAAGAAGTATTCCAAGTCATGAAAGGCAAGGACCTACATCCAAGAACACTCTATCCAGCAAAGCTATCCTTTACAATGGAAGGGCAGATAAAGTGCTTCTCAGATAAGGTCGAGTTCAAGGAGTTCATCATCACCCAGCCCTTATTATATGAAATGTTAAAGGGACTCATCTAAGAAAAAGATAAAAAATAGGAACAGTAAAATGACAACAAACTCACAGTTATTAACAACC
>VMDR010027685.1:0-13472 GCA_007922815.1 Macrotus californicus | reverse complement strand
CCAACACTTTCACCAATTATATTCAAACAAAACCACACAAACAACATTTGCGAGATATGTGTCTTCAGTGTTTTCTTGTGGCTGGCTCTCCTCACCATCATGCACATGGTGGAGCTGCCGTGGGCAGTCTGTCAGTTTGTCACGCTGAATCTGGGAGGCTCACTCAGCTTCACATTATCCGAAGGCCCTGGATGGAAGACTCTAAGGTCTTCAAAATGGCAGGAAGAACACTAATGGTTACTGAGGGTTGTCTGTCCTGGCATTTTCCCCGTGGTGCCATCCCACTCCCCGCCTCCCTCCTTGGCTGAGGTGCAGGCTCCTTGACCGCCCCCAACCCTAAAAATCTGAGACCTGCTCTCCCGGGACTCTGTCTAGCAGAGATTTCTAGGACTGCTGGCTGTTCCAGGCCATGCATTCCCTGTCCCCACCACCCCAGCCCACAGGCTTTGGGCACTCCTCTGTGTCCCTGGGACACCTATCTCCTTATCTATGTCATTGGCCCTTAATGATCAGAGACATCGACATCTGTGCACACATCTCTTGCCTCTTCACCATACTCTATATGCCCTAATGGCAGGGACTTCTATGGTTCCGTAGGCCACACAGCAGCCAGCTGGCTGCACAACACAGCAGGTGCTCAATGGAGGATGGACTGAAGAGAAAACTGCACTGGGACTTGCTAGCTTACACAAGTCCTTCAAGAGAGAAAAGGACGTGGCCCGAGGGATCAAAGAATAAAGGGCAGAGCTGTAACCACCCAGGTGGTGCGAACTACACCGGAGCCACGATGCCTAGGACTTAAAGTGTATGAAGGTAAAAACAGGGTGAAGAGACTTTTAGAGAAAGGCAGTTTGTCTCTCCAAACTATTCCGGAAGCTTTTCTATACTATGTATTTCCCCAAGAAGGGGAAAAAAATATAAAGCATCATGGAAATGCACAGCAGCAAAATTCTGTAAAGCTGGAACACATAGAGTCCTCCTGGATCTGTCACTACCCCCTTCTATCAGGCATCCTAAACCTCTCTCCAGTCCAGAGCTTCCTGGCCACAACCCCTGCCACAGCTGCAGTTCATATCCCATCACTTGTTCGCTGGACTCAACAGCCTCTGCCTGGAGCCCTCAGTTGCCTAGGCCACTCATGCCTTACAGCTGGGTGCTTTTATTTGGCTCTGGAACAGCTCCTAGTTGTTTGCAGACAAAGCCCGGCTTCCTCTCCCTGACCATGCCACAGCTCTCTTTTTCTAGTTCCATCTTCTGCTTCTGTAGGGCTCACACCACAGTCCAAACCCCTGGCAGTGCCTTGAATGCAGTGCGCACTCTCTGAGCTCTGGGCCTGGTCCGTGCAGGCTGCTCTTGCAGCTTTAGAATGCTTGTGCACCCCCTTCATCCCCAACCATGTGTCCTGAAACCCCACCGCATCTAGAGATGCAGCTTTTCCCTGCAGCTCTGGCAGCCCATGCATCTTCCTAAATTCCTCACTGTAAAAAGAGAGGCACTGGACTCTCTGCCGGAGTTCCACCCAATGTCCTCACCTTCCTCTCTCTCCTACCAGACAAGCCCCTCAGGGGCTCCTTCATCTCAATATCCTCAGTGCCTAGCACCATGCCTCACACACAGAGGGCACTGGGTGAATGTTTATTAGATTATTTAGTGTAAACCATGAAAATATATCTATACAGTGAAACTCAGACTGGTGCCCACCCTGGGCCTGCTATGGAAGCAGCACGCAGGGTTTCCTCCATGAGTAGATGGCCATCTGGAAAGAAGTGTGTGTTCTGTCTCACTGGAAGAGTGTGGTTTCCTCCTGCTAATGACTTTTAGGTTTTCAAAGACAATTACAGTCTAATGTCCTACACTTCTGATTTGCACTGGCTTTGATACTTTGTTTCAAGAAATGAAAAACATTTTTCTCGCAGGAAGAGTTTTAACACAAACAAGATTTGTTGTGAAAGGCAGAAAATACCTTGAAATCCCAAATGGTCATGGCTCCATCGATGCCAGTAGTGCAAAATTTGCGACAATCCTGCTTGTCCACCTCATAAATAGATACTTGACTGAAAAAAGGCAAAGACAAGAGATTGTAAGGTATGTGGTAGAACTGAGCCCCAACCTTCCTAACAGTGTAAGGGCATTTTAAGGAAACTGTCTATTAACTCCTGAATACCAAGTTTCTATCAATATTAGGCTGCAGCAATCTGACTCAGAAAATACACATATGGCTTTTGGCTTGGGAGAGACGTAGGTGCATGCCTCCCCTGTGCCAATGAAGTTTGATCCCAATGAAATCAGAGTTGTTACATGAAGCAGGGAAGTCGGTGTCACACCTGTCCTGGCCCCAAGATCACTGCCCTGGGCCTGACTCCAAAAAAGGCTGGTGGTGATATCGTCAAAGCAGCTAGTGATTATAAGGGTCTGAAGATTACAGTGAAACTGACCACTCAGAACAGACAGGCTCAGATTGAGGAGGTGCCTTCTGACAGTGCCCTGATCATCAAAGCCTTCAAAGAACCGCAAGACAGAAAGAGGCAAAAAAAAACAAACATTAAGCACAATAGAAATGTCACTACTGATGAGATTGTCAACACTTCCTGACAGACGTGGCACCGATCTTCAGCTGGAGAACTCTCTGGACCATTAAAGAGATCCTAGGGACTGCCCAGTCTGCGGGCTGTAATGTTGACGGCTGCCACCCTCATAGCATCACAGTGGTACAGTGGAATGGCTGCCACCCTCATAGCATCACAGTGGTACAGTGGAACGCCCGGATAGTTAAGAACTACACAGGAAAATATTTAAAGATCGTTTGACAACCAATGGAAAAAAAAAAGGAAACACGCAAGTGCATTTTATTACCAGGTGCCCAGAAAAGAGTGAAATGAGGGTAAAGTTAGGAACCTGCCTTGACTAGTGACATGGGGAAAAGAATCCAGAGCATGCAGACTGCCCGGGAGCAGGGTAGGGGCAGGACCACAGCCATGACGGAAATGGAAACTAATTTTAAAAAAAACCGTACAGGCAGGATGAATTACAACTGAAATCCAGTTGTCAAACGAAAACTCCCAAATCACTCTCCGACAGTCAGGGCACATAAGTCAACAGCTCTCCTTGCATTTGAAATTAATCCTTATAAATGTTAGCAACAGTCAGACAAGTCGTAAGATTCCAACTGGGCAAAGTAGAGGAACAGATAAATGAAACAACTTGTCTCAGCCTAGTTATCTGAAAAACTTCCAAGAAAATCAATTCTATAGCTTAGACAATATTTTCTTTTTCTTCTCTTAAATGCCTAGAACATTCCCTCTAGGAAGGGATGGCAAATGGCACATACCATCTGTTTCTGTATAGCCTGTGAGTTAAGAATGAATTTTATAATTTTAAGTGACTGGAAAAAAAAAACACTATTATTTTATGACATGTGAAAATTATGTGAAATTTAAATTTCTGGTCCATAGCGTTTTACTTAAATACAGCCATGCTCACTATTTACACATTGTCCATAGCAGCTTTTGTACCATACTGGCAGAGCTCAGCAGTTATGATGGAGACTGTGTAGCCCCAAAGAGCCTAAAATATTTACTATCTGGTTCCTTACAGAAAACGCTTGCTAACCTGCTCTAGGGCAAAGAGGACTTAATATCTGCAAATAAAAGTAAACATGTCAGTCTGCAAGGGTCTATCATTTTATTTTTAACCTAAAAGTATCAGAGAGGCAGTGAGAGCTGTTTCCTTTCTGATATACAGTCTGCGGAGGAGCTTAAAAAAAATTCACAAGAAAGAACTTTAAAGTCATTCAGGACAGAGAAGCTCGAAAGTGTGAAGAAAGTTTTGCTATTTCTTCAAGTTACTACTTTTCAGTAGAGCACAGACATTTTCAGCCTACTTTAGGTCCAGCGTCCCTCCCACTGAATGTGATGAAAAGCACAAAGTAAACCGATAATTCTCTCCACGAGAAAGTCTAGAGGTTTCCATTATTCTTCCTGCCATCATCACCACTTTAGAAGTCTCTCAGTACAAAAGGTCTAGTCAAAGAGAATACCCTATGGTACCCAACTCTGAACATAGTAACTTAAAATATCAAGAATATATTGCCCTGGGTGGTGTGGCTCAGTGGATTGACTGCTGGCCTATGAACCAAAAGGTCACTGGTTCAATTCCCAGTCAGGGCACATGCCTGGGTTGCGGGCCAGGTCCCCAGTTGGGGGCATGCAAGAGGCAACCAATTGTATGTTGATGTTTCTCTCCCTCCCTCCCTCCCTTCCCCTCTCTTTAAAAATACATAAAAAAAAAAATAAAAAAATACATAAATAAATTCTTAAAAAAAGGAATATATTGCATTTCCTGACTAGGTTTAAAAAAATTAAGCTTTTTGGACAAAACACAGTTCTATTGTCTTATATAACCACATGTCAAAGATGAAAAATAAGAAACTCCAGCTTGTCATAATAATGCTAAGGAATTCTATTTCTCTAATTAAATAATCTTCTTACTTGTACACATTACTTGAAATTCATAGTTGAACTGGTAGCTAGAATTACTTTTTCAAACAGGATATAACTAATCTTCCTGTTATGTTCACTACCAGAGGAACGTGACATTTTGAAAAATCTTCTTTCATTCTGTCTTTTTGAAAACACTTTTTATTGAATTTACTGGGGTGACACTGGTTAATAAAATTATACAGGTTTCAAGTGTACAGTTCTATAATACACCACCTGCATATTGTACTGTGTGTTCGCCACCCCAAGTCAAGTCTCCTTCCTTCACCATTTGTCTCCCCTGTACCCTCTTCTACCTCCCCTCCACCCCCCTTTCTCTCTGGCAGTCACCATGCTGCTGTCTGTGTCTGTGAGCCTTTTTTTTTCATGTGGCTCAATCCCTTCACCTTTTTCACCCAGCCCCTCAACCTGCCTCCCTTCTGACAACTGTCAGTCTGTTCTTTGTATCTATGAGTCTGTTTCTATTTTGTTCATTAGGTTCCTTTCATTCTCAATCAGGTTTCTAAGAAAGCAAGCTCTGGGAAGACACTGCACTGACAGTCCACACCGGCTCACACTCTTCCCGTGGGAGGCCTTGTACTGTCTGCATCTTGAAGGACAGAATGACTAGGTGGGTGTAGTTCACTCCCTATCATGAGCTGAAAATAAGAGCCTAAAGTTGGGAAGCTACAAACTTCTTGCTCTCATGTCTGGGCATACGGTATACAGAATTTTCAGAGACCCAGTCAGGAAACAGAGGGGAAGAAGGGCATCTTGGTCACCTAAACGCTTCTTTCCAGATGGCCAGGGCCTGACTACAGGTGACATCCAAGAAATCAGATCCCAGTCCACGGGGCCCTAGGTGGCTGGGTGGCACCTACGTGATGCTATTCTGGTGCAGCGTCTCCAAGGCTGTATTGCGGTCCTCGGTTGTGGCCCTCTTGTCCATGTTGCGGAAGCGTTCCATGGCAGACATGTTGCGCTGGATGCTCTGTTTTGGAATATCTAGCTTGGAGACGAAAGTCAAGCAGCCACGGTCATCATAGTTAAAGAGCATTGGGCAGCAGTCATGGCCCTGAAACAAGATATTAGTCAGTCCCTGGAGAGTACACTGCCTACCTACCAACCCCTCAGCAGAACGTTCACCACCACAGCTATCTCTTCCTCCTAAAGGCTAGCTCTGTTTCTTCTAAGAGGCCATCCCACTTTGTGCTAGTGCTAGAGAACATACTGGTCCTGTTCTGGAGAATTATATACAGTGTATTACAAGGAAAGATGAAAAGAAATACTTACAGCAGCTACAACGCTATTCTCTGAGACAAATGACACACTCAGGAGGGGCAGGAACTCTGTTTTCAGAGTTGAGACCCTGTACACAAGAACACATGTTAAATGGAGATAGAACAAACCATTCAGTTTCTTTATAGGTACAGAGGATGACAAAGAACTCATTCTCACAGGGACTTTGGCAGGATAAACGACTACTTATGTTTAAAAGGAGCCCCATGTCCTAGTGTTTCAGGGATCTCAGGCATGAATGGCCCTGTGTGACCTGCAGGAACTGAGGCCTTCCGCTCTGTTTGGCCTATGCTCCACCCCTCTCTAACGCCCCCCAAATCACAACAAACTGGTGTACAGCTTGGTCCCCGGCAGGCCCTTGTTCTGTCCCATCTCTTCCTTTGCTCCCACACCCCTTTTACCACATGCTGTCTCGGCTCCTGTTGCTTATCCAAAGTCCACCCCAGTCTCTAAAACTCAACTCCAATTGATCACCTCCATGAAGCTTTCCTGGGCCACATTAGCCTAAAATGGTTTCTCCTTTATCTGACCTCCTAAAGCTCTGTTGTCACTCATGACTGAATGCCTTATTCTGCTATTTTATCCTTGCCTGTGCTCACTGTGAGTTCCAAGAGGGCTGGGACCACAAATGGTTATGAATGCCTACTCTCTGCCAGGCACTGGGTTAAGAGCTAGGGCTACTGATGAACAAGCCAAAGTCTTAGCCAGCCAGGAACTCGCACACAAGAGGTGTGTATATGGACATACATGCAGATTTAGTACGTGTACTAAGTATGTAATTTAGTAATCTGCTCCAGTACTCAGCCAAAGGTTACACAGATATGGCAGGAAAACACATTGGTTGATGAATTAGGATCATTATAACTTCATGTAAAAGATGATGCATTTTGAAAACTAACTATGTCTCAAGAGACAACCTCCTCACCTCATATACCACTGATACTGGATTAAAGTCTTATTAACACCTGTCTTAAGGCCTCACTGTGGCATACCTGGCTTTTACTATATGAAATATTTACATTTGAGAAAGGGAAGGATGGAAGACTTAATCTGACTTGCAGGACCATAAAAGCCAAATATAAATCAATACAAGGGCAGACAGGGGCTTGTAATAAGCACATGCTAAGAGCTTATTAGGCATTATAATAAGTTGTACATGAATTAAATAACTATAACATGAAAACATCATTGAATGACAAAAGGCAAATTACTATACAGAATGTACAGAATGTACTGTATAGAATGTAATTCCATTTGTGTTAAAAATCAAAAGCTGTATAAGTATCTCTATGTGTATAGAAATCTTCTAGAAGACTGTGTCATTTATAATGAGGTGGTGTTTTAAAGAAATATAAAATTTAAAAATACAATTCAATCTGTTATGAAAAAATATTCTCTCTCAAGTGTCACTTTGTTGTCATTGGGTGGCAGAGGGAGCCAGAGTCACCTGATGTGACTGGTTCTCAGTATACAGGTTAAGTCAGGAAACTTTTTTTTTAAAATCCTCAACCGAGGGTATGTTTATTAATTTTAGAGAGAGGAAGAGGGGGAGAGAAAGAGAAACATCAATGAGAGAGGGAAACATCAGTTGGTTGCCTCCCCTGTGTGCCTCAACAGCGGAGTGAAACTGCCACCTAGGTATGTGCCCTGGTTAAACCTGCCACCTTTGGGTGTATGGGATGACGTTCCAACCAACTGAGCCACCTGGTCAGGGAAAGTCAGGAGACCTTTAAAAGTAAGTTACCTTTGGCTGTAAATGGAAAAGGATGCATGAGGAAAGAAGATTCTTCCTCCAACATACGGTGAACAAATACGAATTCTGATGTCTAACAAGATGTCTAACGCTCTCCTAAGGATGAGCAGGCACAAATGAATCATCACAACTCCAGTTCTTCTAGCCTATTATCAGAGGAACTGGCTTCACGGTTTTAGTATTATTGAATAAAGCCCCAAATTGATGGAGTCATTATTCACTGACTACACAGAGCAAGAACACGTAATCTATTTAAGGAATCACTACCAGCATTTCCATTAAGAATTTGTTTCTGGAAGTGAGACCTAACTCTTTAAAATTTCCCCAAATGGACAATCTAAATGTGTGCCTGTGGCTTTAAAGGCTGCCTTGCAGTTCTCGGTCAGATTTTTATGCTTGCGTCTTGCATAAGTACCCAGGGAAGGGCAGCCTTAGCCCAGCTGATGAGAGATTCTAACCCATTCCTAACTCAAAACAAAAGGCAGATACTCACTGCACACTTTTTGAGGCATCGGCAACGGACACGGTGCTGTCGTGGCTGACCCAGGCCAGGCGGCTCCCACTGGCAGAGAAGCTGACGCCATGCACCCAGCCACCAGTGCCACTGCCGCCAAACTCTGACATCAGCTGACCAAATGGCATTTTGCTGCCCCAGGGCGTACTGGCTGGCTTTTCATCCACTTCTTTAATGTATGCAGAAAACACTCTGCAGTTTAAAGGGCAGGGAGAGAATGAAAAAGTAAATGAAAATGTATGTATATAGAAATAGGGCACAGGCAGCTAGCTGCTATAAGGTGTTCGAGAATACAAAGAGCAAAATATGATGGACAAGTTCAGGTACACAAACCTCTTACGACACAGAATGGTTCCAGGTTGCCTACAGGCCAATCCAAGTTTGGTAAATCCATACTCAATCAATGGATATTCACAGAGTGCTTCTGATGTGTAACGGAAGTAATGAGTACAAAAAGCCCTTCCCTCCAGGAGTGCACATTCTGGGGGAGAATCGTGCTGTCCTGCTCTCCCTTTCCCCTGGGAGATGTGGCTAAATGAGCACAGCATTCTTTCCTGTCTGTCTACCTCACCATCATTCTCAACACTAGTTCAGGAAACCCACACAGTCAAATGGTAGGAGAAAGGAAACTATTTGCCGCTCTGCAATAAACCAATGGTATAAACCCACTTAAAGGGACATCCAAAGAGAAAGCCAAGGGAGGCTGTGGGAAGAGCAAGCAGGCTCTCCCTAGTACTGTCAGGCAGAGGGCTGTGCTCACTTGGCTCTGAGGCCTACTGTCCAGCCTTTGTGGCAGGTGTAGTCTGGGATGAACTGGTTCCTTTATAGCCTGCTCATCAGTCTCTTTCTCTAACTCCTTGAGGTGACTGAAGCAAAAGAGATAAAGAACAGCTAGGAATCTATCCTTTTATTCCCGTTGGCTCTCCAATGCTCTATCTACTTTGTAAAGCTTCTCTTCAAAAACTTCTGAACCTAAAGACTCCCTAAATGATCCAGAATATTTCCCCCCAAAATGACAATGGCAGCAGCAGCTCTGGAACAGTCAGGGCATGAGAGGAGAAGGGCGCAGTGAGCTATCTGAAAGTTCGACGATGTGACCGTTTTAGAATCGCTGTGCTTTCAGTCAGCATCACGGTGGCTACTACGTTAGTCATCTGCATCCAGGGAAGAACAGGTGGTTCTCAGCTGCAAACTCCAGAGTGTGAACGGAACAGACCCATTCCCAAAAGAGCACAAGTCAAAGCAAAGTTTATTTCAGGAAATTATTATTAAGAAAGGAATTATAACGTATTTTCACAGCCAGATTTTTAGACACAGCCAAATGGTATGGATCATTAACACTTAGCTCCGTCTTCTAAGGGAGCTAGAATGACTTGGGGTAACATCACAAAAACAAAAGTTTTAAATATGAAAAACTCTAGAGAATATCTATGTATCTTTTCTGTTCTCTGGTAGAAGAACCAATATTTTTCCAAAAGGTGCCTTGACATTACTGAATCCCCTTCCCACAGTCAAACTGCCACATACATGAAAGAAAAAAGACCCCCAAACAAAAAATTCTTGGGTATGCCAGGATATAAATCACTAGTTAGGTGTTCTGGATATTCTCCATATAGCCTACTAAAGAAAGATGCATCCCATCTCCCAACCTACCACAGAGTCAACATGAAGCAACATTTATTTGCTTTCCTTTTGGCTAAAGGAAAAAAAAATCCCTTACTGATAAAGAACTTAAAAAAAAGCAATTACTTGTATGATCCTTAAAGCTCTTAGCCAAGTGGCTGTGTTTCCTTTAGCCTCATGCTAATAACAAAGAGCTTTAACTGAAAACGAACAGCACAGTAACAGCTCAGCAGTACACTGCTCAGCTATGTTTTGTTAATCTTACTTTCATGCTGGCATTTGCCGAGTCTGCTGCCTGGGTTATAAAATGAGAAATGACGTTGTAGTTGAGGGAGGGAGAAAGGAGGGGAACACTTCCCTCACGCCAAACCATGGATGTTGTGCCTAAGGAAAACTTCCCTGTCCCCACCCTTGCATCTCCCTTCTACCAAACCTCCAAGTCTACTTTTCTCTACGTCAGTGATTTATGCACTTGCTTTGAGTCCCTTTTCTAGATTACAAGCTCCTTTCATATCTCTGAGTCCCTTATGGTGCTTGGCAGAGTACGTTGCAAAAAAGGACCTTAAAAATATTTGTTGAAAGATGAACAATGAACAGCTTAAGTGTGTCTGCCAATTCTCATGTTCCCACCTGCATTTGAAATCACATGATCCTGCTGCCAGCAAAACATTGTTGGGATGCCAATCCAAGCTGAGGACCGTGGAGCGAATTGGCTTTTTAATGTGCTTGCTTACCCACCTGCAAAAGGAGAAAATCCATTTTAGTTTATCTACAAATCAAACAATCCCTAAATGACCTACAAAAATGTCAGGTAAAAACACCAATGCACCCTGGCTGACGTGGCTCAGTGAATTGAGTGCTGGCCTGCGAACCAAAGGGTTCTGGTTCGATTCCTAATCAGGGTACATGTCTGTGTTGCAGGCCAGGCCGCCAGTAGGGGGTGCGTGAGAGGCAACCACACATTGATGTTTCTCTCCCTCTCTTCCTCCCTCCCTTTCCCTCTTTCTAAAAATAAATAAATAAAATCTTAAAAAACAAAAAAAAACACCAGTACATGGTTCTTATGTAGCTACCAGGTCTCCTGCCAGAGAGAAGGTGCATTTCTAGAGGAAGACAGGAAGAATCACAAATAGGTCCTTCCATTTTCCTGTCTAACGTTTTGACATTCTCATCAGGGCAACCAGTTCTGAACTTTTCCAGTTACCAGGGGATCCTCTTTAGTAAGTATATTTATGGATAAACTCTGGTACTGCTCCATGGAGTTTCACATTTCATGAGACTTTAAATCAATTTTTTTACGGGGGGGGGGGGTTGGTGGGAAAGGGAGGGAGAGAGAGGGAGAGAAACACCGATCTGTGAGAGAAACAATCAGTTGCCTCTCACAAGCCTCCAACTGGAGACCTGGCCCACAGCCCAGGCATGCGCCCTGACCAGGATTCAAACCAGAGACCTTTAGGCTTACAGGATGACATTCCAAATAACTGAGCCACACTGGCCAGGGTAGAAGTTATTTGAATTTTTATTATACATATTCAGTGATTTGTTACTTCATGTCAGGTTAAGTTTGGGTCATAAGATAGCTTAATTTCCTTTCTAAGTTTCCAGTGCTAAGTACAATAGGCTTCCTGAAGCTGCAAATTCTTTTCAACTTTTTTCACAGAGAAAACACAACCAAGAAAGCAGCAGAAACTGTTTTCGGAGATTAGCCTGTAATTCTCTAGCCCCGTTTAAAGAGTTTGTTTATGTCTAAAACCAGTCATTATTCTGGCATAACTAAATCAACTTCTGCCCTGAAACTGCTGCTTCAAAATCAATCATGTTCTGTTGTTCAAGAGAAGAGACTTAATATCGCACCAAATGCCCTTTCTTGAAAGCTATTTTTCTATAGAATCTTTTTCTTAGGAATCCATCTGAAAAATATCATTCTGAAAAACAGACAATATTCTAACTTGTTTAATAATACAGTTATTTTAAATTAAAGACTTAGAGGTTGTTTTACTTATTTTTTAAATCCTCACCCAAGGACATCTTTTTCATTGCTTATTTTTTTATATGAAAAATTTATTTATTTATTTTTAGTTCTTTCTTTATTGTTATTCAAGTACAGTTGTTGTCTCCATTCCTGCCCCCCCACCTTCCCCCAAACCCCAGCCATCCCCACTTCCTGCTTTTTCATTGCTTTTAGAGAGAGAGGAAGGAAGGGAGAGAGGCAGGGAAGGAGGGAGGGAGGGAGGGAGGAGTAGTGGGGGCGGGAAGAGAAAGAGAGAGAGAGAAAGAGAGAGAGAGAAAGAGAAGTGTCGATTGGCTGCGTTCTTGTACACACCCCAACCAGTGATGGAAAGGACACCTGGGTATGTGCCCTGGCTGGGAATCAAACCTATGACCTTTGGTCTAAGGGACGACCCTCCAACTAACTGAGCTACACCAGCCACATAGAGGTAATTTTAAAGTAGTCACATCATACCAGTAAAATACTGCTCCCTAGCTGAAAAACTCACCTGATAGCTTGTTCAAATGACAACACTGTGTACTACAGTAAAGCTCAATTTACCTATATTTGACACTACTTTTAATGAATAAAAATGTAAGCAATTGCTGATATTGGCTACTTAGAAAAATTGTTTCTTACCTATTTGTTACAGTGAACTTTCTAAATGATTTTTAGCAGGGAATATTTTGTTAGCCTTAATTTTACACATGCTTGAAAGAAAAGTGCGTATCTTAAATTCATAACTCAAACTTGCTGCAAATTCAGACATTCTGTTCAAAGAATCAAAATTTCCAAGGTTTTACTAAGTTACAAAGTGTAATATGATAACCCCTTTCACTGTTTCAGCAGAAAGCAAAGAGTAACACTAACACAAAGAATAATGCGTACTCTGCCATTTTTAGTGTAAATCCACACTGCCAGTTTTGTACTGACAGTTCCATGTACAAGGGTAGTAACTACCCTTTCTAAATGCATGTCAGGTAGAGCAGAGTTGTTTTCTTATTAAAGTAAGCAGGAAGGAGTAAAGTAAGTTGCTTAGCCATAAGGTAAACCTCTGCATTTTCACTGGCTTAGCTACAAGTAATTTATAAAAAAATGTACAACAGACTGATTATATTTCCAAGATCCTGGCCAATTTTTACTTCAATGGCTTAAACAAGGAAATCATTATGTCAAGGCACAGATTTGGTTAGCAAATAAACTTTAAAGAAAGGAGAACACTTATCTCTAACAATCCTAGGTATTTTAAGTGGATAGAGATAAAAAAAATTATATCTCAGGACACTGAGAATCTTTGAAGTTTATAATTTATATATCAGAGTAAGAAAACAGCAATTTGGACAGTACAGAGTCAGAAAAGTACTGATAGCTTACAGAACAAACAATTTAGGGGATGAGAACATGGAAATCTATATGAGAAAGACGGAGATTTGACTCAAAGTGCATATAAGAAGGTAAAATGCTCAATCAGAGAGAACAGAAAAATTTAGAGGAAAAAAACCTCCAGATGAAGTAAAACTGAAGTTATCTCTTTCACTCAGTGTCTCAAAACATCACCAAGAACACAGCAGTCCAAATGTATGATGGTATAGAGAAACAAAAAATACTCAGATGTTGCTCACCAGTCATTTTCAGACTCGAAGTAACAAACTGAAATGAGTCGTGCTCCACTTCCCACAGCAAATTTGTTCTCTAATGGGGACCACTTGACAAAAGTCGCTGCACGATTAATTCTCAGGATCACCAGGGTTGGCTTCCAGACACCATCTTTCTGACTCCAGACATAGGCGTTGCGGTCTGCCCCACAAGTGACGATGC
>VMDR010027684.1:0-13472 GCA_007922815.1 Macrotus californicus | reverse complement strand
GTGATTATATTGGCTGTGTTTTTTTTTGATTAAAAATTTTAGAAAAAAATTAAAAGTTGACCTCTTACCTTTTATGGTAAGAAATGAGTTATTATGACACCAGTAGTTTGTTTTAAACCCTCAAATACAGTAATTTTACAACTATATACTTAATTCTTTACTGTGAACCAGATGTTTTTTGGAGCACAGGAGTGAAGCATAGAACATAATCCCTAATCTAGAGGATTTTAACCTTTCGAGAGTTGATTATATGTCAACACTATATCATAATTCAAATCAATGTATTTTACAAATGACAAATGATCTAGGAAAACAGTAAATGACATAGAGTTCAGGAAATGGGAAGATGAACTAAAACAGTTCATCAGCACTTTGGGAGAAAGCAGGAGTTGTGTTAGGATTTGAAGAGAATCTTAGAAGATAGGTCTCTTTTGGAGCCGGGGGAGGACTGTGCTAAGAGGGTTTTGGGAAGGGGAATAGCTCGAGCTAAAATGAAAGTGAACTTTATTTGTTTAACTGAAAGTGACAAGGTTACCTTGGCTGTATCAGGAAATGTGTAGGAATCACATGAAAAAATGTATATATATGTACATGGCACCAGAATTTGTAGAACCATTCTAAGTGTAACTTCGGTCAAACTAATCAGCTTGGTCTGTCGCTTTGATGGATGCTCCAGCTGTCAAAATGAAGATATAGTCACTGCCCCAAAGAAGCTATCTTGGATATAAATTGCTGATTAGTCATGATCAGATTGATTCTTGGGATCTTTCTAATCAAAAATGACCATGGTGCCCTCCAAGAAAATAACCAAAAACCCAAATATATTGGCCTTGTGTATCTAGGGCACTCTGTGGATCTGAAAAGCAGAAGAAGTTGGCAATCCCCTTAACCATATTCCAGTTCCTATGAACACCTTTTATTTAGTAGCAGAAAATATACAACTGTATCCAACTATCCCATGATATGTGAAAAAATGCCTTAGTTTTTCATTGACGCAAACATTTCTATTAAATAAGGTGAAGTGTGCCCCAGTACGGCTGCCCTGTGTGTTCAAGCACACACGTTTGCACGTACATGCTGCCGTTGTCACCAAGCACAGGAGAAGGTTACAACTACCCAACCAGTCAAACACGAGGACGACAAAGACTGGCTATGGTGAGCTGTGTCACTTTGCTCCTCAGAAATCTCTGTCTCCGGTTCTAATCAACAGTGACATGCTAAGTCATCATGAGTGACATTCACAGACCTCTCATTAGGGGAAATGATTGTACAAGGCAGAAGATGAGCTGATTGGGGTTTCCTCAGCAACGGAGCTCCCCCACCCACCCCGACCAAACCTCTCTGACAACATGGCTGTATATCATCAAACATGTGTTTAAGGCAATTCAGCTAGAAGATCTTCACTTAGCAAATAGGATATGATTGCTCAGAAATTTATGCTGACAGCAAAATCAACATCTCTCCGATTTGTAATAATAGTCACCATTCTGGGAACACTGTACTTCTCTGGAGCACTTCCCACCTTTAGTTTGTACAACAGTGCCCGTGATACTGAGAGTTGTGTTTTACACTTTGTGTATACAGAGAAAATACAGTAGGTGGACAAAACATTTTACTGAGGCCTGTCTGGTCCATGAAAAGCACAATGTCAGACTCTAACTTCATTTCCAACTTTGCACTTTGAATTGCAAGTACCTTTAACCAAAATACAGTTTATCTCTTTCTACCACCAATGGATTGACATGTGCTCTGGAAAAGGGGTTCTCAACTTGAGCAAGCATCAGAATCACCTGCAGGGCATGATAAAACACAGTTTCTTATTTAGTTGGTCTGGGGTGGGATCTGATTTATTAAGAGTTCTAAAATGTTCCCAGATAATGCTAATGTTGATACTGCTGGTCTGGAGACCAAGAACCAGTCCCCTAGAAGAAAGACCATAGAGAAATCTGCCACAACAGATGACTTTTTATTGGTTACATTCTGAGTCCCACATATTCTGTGCCTGGATGTTCCCTTAGAAGCTTTCCTGGATCCCAGTTCCACCTGATTCTGAAATTGGGCTGGGCGCAATTTGCTCTTGTACCTGAATAAATCTTTTATTTCATGCTTTGCCATGGGTTTTCTAGCCAAGCTTCGTGGTCTGTCTGCATGAGGCCAATAGGCAATACTCCAGAGAAATGCTACAATTACGTTTTCTTAGATTGGTTTTCTGACTTGCTGGTATCCAGACACTGAGGCAATAACATTATGCCTAAATTCTAAATGGCCCTGGAATTTGTAGAACCATTCTAAGTGTAACTTCGGTCAAACTAATCAGCTTGGTCTGTCGCTTTGATGGATGCTCCAGCTGTCAAAATGAAGATATAGTCACTGCCACAAAGAAACTATCTTAGATATAAACTGCTGATTAGTCATGATCAGATTGATTCTTGGGATCTTTCTAATCGAAAATGACCTTGGTGCCCTCCAAGAAAATAACCAAAAAACTGATCTACAGCCAGTAGAGCAATCGAAAGCTAAGAAGTAAATTACCATCTTCATTCAAACCATGTAAATTATTTATCTATGTATTTAAAAGTATTTACTTAACTACTACCAAGTGCCAAACACTCTTCAGGAGCTGGGGGCCCAGCAGTGAACTGAAAAATGAAGTCTGCATTTGTAGGGCTCCTATTTTCATGAGGAGAGGCGCAATAAACAAGGAAACAGATCAATAAACCAGACAGCTAAAGCAGGACAGCAGGGTACAGTCACTGGGGGTGAGCGGCTCTGTTAGATGGAAAGATCTGTCCACGTCTTTTTGAGGGGATGGCATTGGGCCTGAAACCGGAGTGATACGAAGTGGGCATCCATCTGTATCTCTGTGCGGTAAGGTTAGTGGTGAGGTGTGACGCGATGGTAGAGGAAGAACTTTTAGGAAGAGGAAGCAGCACGTGACAAATGCCATCAGCCTGAGAAACCTGAGGCCTGTTGGCCTTGGAGGAGAGTTTGATTTTCTTCTAAGCACACTAGAGAATAATGGAGAGATGACAAGGTCTGCTTTATACTTGTAAAAAAACATTTTAGCTGATTCATGGAGAACCACTGTAGGAGAGTTAAGCTGGTTCACTTAAGAGGTCATTTTTTCAGGTCTTAGTTTCAGACATTGACCTTGAATTTGCAGCTACACTTTCTTTAACTTAAAGGCCATTATTTCCTCCTGCAGATCCAAATTCCATATAAGAAATTTGACTCTTGCCCCAGATACAAGCCTGTAAAAGCCCAAGGAAGAAATTGCTCTCTGCTGAGCAATGATAATGAACTGGGTGTTAGCGGTGCAGACAGTGAGAAGTGGTTAGATTCAGGACATAGTTTGGAGGTGCATCTGAAAAGGCCTGCTGAGAGATGGATTTAAGGGATATAGTAGATGCTATTCATGCCCTGTCCAGATACACTTTCCTAGCTGGTGAGTCATCCTCTAGCTTTTAGGAGTACTGATGAGCTTTACAGTTGTCTCTCTGTCAGTCACTTGGTTCCATCTGAGACCACATTTGGCTTCCCATCACCCTTTATTCATTTTCTCTCATTCCCTTTCTTCTGATAGCAGTGGAACTCAAAGTAAAGTTTTAGAAAAAGTGGCATCAACATTGTAGGAAGATGTTGGCATGATAACTTCTCAGATCCCACCCCGGACCTACTCAACTAGAAATTCTACAGAGGGACTCCAAGATTGTGTTCTCATAAGCCTTCAAGGTGACTCTGAGGCCTGCTCACGTTGACAGCCACTGCAGTAAAGCACACACCCAATAAATCACTTGGACAATAATCTTTCATGGTCCACTACTAGGAAATGCGCCCAAAGACAGGGAATGAGAAAAAACAAGAATTGAGAGTGATTCCTGGAATTTTGGCTTGAGCATCCTGACATAGTCTGGTGAGCTAAAATGAGAAAGACTTGGGGAGGAGCAAGTTTGGAGAAATCTACCTTTCTTTTTTGAACTCAGTGAGGATTGGGTTATTAGATATGTAAACGGGAAAGTCGTTGAAGCGAGTAGTGTACAAGAATGGAACTCGTGTGTAAAGTCAGGCCTGGAGTCACCAGTTTTAGAGGCTTCAGTATATAGATAAGTGGACCAACAAAGAGCTTCTAGAGAGACAAAGGAAGGAGGGTAGCGAGAACCTCTAATTGCCGCATGTTTTGGAAACTATACAAAGTATAGTTTCTTTCTCTAAGATTATATAAAATAATCATGCTGGTTCCAAAAATGCAGAACAGAGCAAATAATAGCTAAGTGTATTAAGAATGTGACTGTTTGTACTGTGTCTATACAAAGGCTTAAATAGATTTTGCTAATTACTAATTAAGTAATTCAAGTCTGATTTGGCTTTAAGGATGTATAAAGATTTTTTTTTTACCTTTTTAACCTGCTAACTTGAGTGGGCTTCTTATGCAAGATATTGACACATGCACACATTTGTGTGCCTAAAGAGCAGACCTTGGTGACATGTCTAGAAGACAGTTCTGAGTTTTGCATCTAGATGTGAAATGTGGAGCAGAGAAATACAAAGATTGATGCTGCAGGATTGCCTGGAAATTGTCATTTTTGCACAGCCAAAGATGAAACCATGTTAATGATCATAAAGTGCTTCATTGTGATACATTTTTATAATTTTAAATGGTCAAATTATTAAACGTTAAATATGTGTCCGATAACTCTGTGAATGCCTTAGATACCATTGCTTTCTTTCCAGCATCCTTTCTAATGTTTCTTCTCATTGTGAGTTTAGTAAGGTAAAATAAATCTCATATAATGTTTGGAAAACATGTGTTACATTTCAGATTTTTCATTGCTCAGTGCTCAGTTAAACACCACCCACATTGCGTACATGCTAGCCTCAATTGTGTCAATTGCTTATGATGCAAATTCAACCCAGTTTCCAGAAGCAGATTGCTGGAACAGATTTTAATCTATTGTTCTGCTATTTAGGGACTAGCACTGGTGAGGCAGAACAGAAAAACAGAGGGGGCATTCGGGCCTGACTCATCTCTCAGAAGTGGTTTTTCTGTTTGCAACTTTATTATTAGCATGATGCAACATGTTTACAAGCATGGGTTCTGAAGTCAGATGTAATGACTTAGCTTTACCACCTTTCAACTGTGTGACCCTGAGCAAAGGAACTGATCTCTCTATGCTCAATTTATTTTTTATGCTCACCTCAAGATACATTTATTGATTTTAGAGAGAGAGGTTGCGGGGAAGAGAGAGAGAACTAGAGAAAGAGAAAAACATCAGTGTGAGAGAGAAATGTCAATTGATTGCCTCTTGTTTGGGCTCTGACCGGGTATTGAACCCACAGCCTAGGTATGTGTTCTGACTGGGAACTGAACCCACTTTTGGTGTATGGGATGATGCTTCAACCAACTAAGCCACCTGGCCAGGGCTCAGTTTTCTTGTTTGTAAAGTGACAACATTATAGGGTTATTGTGAAGAGTAAACAGTATTAACAGTTGTTCTAAGCACATAGAACATTGCTTGGAATATAGGAAGTCCTCAGAAACACCCCTAACTTAATACCCAGTACCGCCTGTCTCTGAGCTACAGGAACCAGTTAGGTAAATGCATCATTAGATAAACAGGTGTCTCTCAGTCTAAGAAGGATAAACTCCTGTTAAGACTTGGTATGTTGTCCAGTGATATGGAATAATATAGTACTTGTAAAAAATGTTATTAATTTTATTTTTTTTTAGTTTTTTACATTTTTCAATTAGAGTTGACATACAATGTTTTGTTAGTTTTAGGCCTACAACCCAGTGATGAGACAATGTATAGCTTGCTGAGTTATTACCCCAATAAATCTAGTACCCATCTGGCACCATACATAGTTACTGCATTTCAATATTATTCACCATATTCCTTATGCTGTACTTTATATCCCGGCGACTAATCTGTAACTACCAGTTTATAGTCCTTTTTTTAAGTAAAGGTAATCTTGTCATATTTGTTTCATTTCTAGCCAGCATCTGAGTTATGTGTACCTTTTATTGCTCTTTCATACTCAGAATAATTTGATTTCTGCATTACGGAAATGATAGAGAGAAGTGAGTCCAGAAGTTGTATTCTTCCTAACTAGGTGGTGACTCCAACTAGAAACCATAATTTATCCAAGTTTTATTATTTGATTCTGTTTTATAACCTTTCAACTCCAAGTGTAAAATGACACACCAACTTTACAGAGAGACAGTGTGGTATACTGAGATGAACTGTGGATTTATGACTACAAAATGCATATTCTGGGTTTCATCTTCTATAAATTTATGTAGCTATTTATTCAACAAATATTTACCCAGTACCCTGACATAAACTAGCCACTAATCTAGGTGATGTGGTAGTAAATGAAACAAAAATCGCTTATATGATGATGCTAGCGTTCTAAAACCAGTGTAGAGAAAATTAATGAATTAACAGAAAAATATACAATAGGTTACATAGTGATTAATGCTAAGAAAAATGCAGATTGTATAAGGAGTCAAGATTGATGGGGAGGTTGTATGTGTGTGTGTGTGTGTGTGTATGTGAGTTATTTTAATAACAAATGGTTACCTCAGTCTTTCTGGGTTTTAGTTTTCCTGAGCACGTGTGTGAGGGTTGACAGGAAGACATGCCGTGGAATCCACAAGTCCTAAAGACCTTGGAGTTGTTCGTTGGGACTACGCCGTGGTACTTTATGGTCACTCAGTGAGGCGTCACCCTCATGTAAGGTGTCCTCTTCAGCTTTCTCTAATTAACACATGAATCTCCTTGTATTTTTTTCACACACATAGTAATTTGCCTCTAGCTCTAGCATTATTGTGTGGTATGTTCCAAAGCAGTTTGTGATTATTTTCTCACATTTACTTACCATTTTATTCATTGGTTCCTTCATTTTTCTCATATGTGTTGAGGTTATACCATGTGCCAAGAAGCGTGTTGGAAAATGTAGACCAGTATTGGTGTTCCAGTATCATAAGGAAAGAGAAAGGGTAACAAATATAAATAGTCCAGACCAAGAGCAGGTCCACGCAGACTTAAAGATTAGATTCATTCTTCTCTGAAAACATAGTATGTTGCTGCTTTTATTCAGGTTCAGTCCTCATGACCTGAGAGAAGGGCTGGGTTTCTTCTTCATGTTTGTTTCCCAGTGCTGCCTGTGTGATGAGAAGATTAATTTTGGCCATCACGAGTCTCTGAACGAGAGAATCTGAATGAATGACGCAGGACTTGGGCTTCATAGGTGGTATTTCCCACGGTCATGAAAAGAGAAGAATTTGCCATTAAAGAAAGGCAGTTTTCTGCTTAACACAATGAAACGACCTGTCTAAGAGGTATTCATCTGTGCGAACACCAGCCTTCTCCTTGACAAGGTGTCAGTGGAAAATGAACCCACTGACATGCATCCTGGCTCTTTTGGGGAAAGAGAGACAGGACACTGAACAAGCTTACAAGCAGGAGCTAGAAGAGGTCTGAGAGCAGTTTCCTGCAGTATTCCCTTGAGTTACCAGGAAAAGACAACACATCCTAAGGAAGACAGAGCTGCTTAGTCGGCTTACATTTCTTCATTGAACTCCTCCCCGTGACTTGTAGGTTCTCTGAAAGTGGCTTTATATTGATACTATTTTTAAGTGTGAAATATAAAGGTCATGTAATGGATAATCTCAGCAATTCTTCTTGACCGGATAGAAAAAGCCATCATAGTGCCTTGTAGCGATGGACCAAATGAAGCCATGGCCCCATTGAAATGATGTTGTGATTCCACTAGCAGTCCATCTTCAATCCCACAGGAAGACCTTGGAAAACTCTGGGGTAGACAGGGACTGTGAGCTTGGCTCCAGCATCAGGTAGGACACAACTTCCTGGAAACACAGGGAAGTCTCAGTTAAAATGCTCAAATTCCAAGTTCAACACTGGTCTTCCTTCACTGGGCATAGTATAGAGCACCAGAAAAAATGCTTAAATAGAAACAAGGGCAAATGGCTTATGTGATGGCATTAATATCACTTATCTGTTCTAGGGATTTGACTGATTTCAGCAGGTAAAAAATTTCTGCACTGGCTCACTCCTCTCACAGGAAGAATGCATGAAGAAAAGTACCAGTAGATTCATTTATGGACTGTAGTGCTATGGATGGGAGAGAGTTTAACGAAGGGAAAGAGTTTTCTGAGCTTCAGAGGGTTAAGTTTTAATTGGGTCCTGCCCCTCCCCCACCCCACACACGTACACCTGAGGATGCTTCTGTTAGTCTCATAGGGTTAGGAGCCTTCAGGGATGTACCTGGCTTGAACCTTGCTGCTGTGGAAAGCCAGACGTAGGAAATGCTGATTGCTGAGCTTCAAGGGGAATGAGGAACCTGTGACAGGAGTTCCATAGTCATTGAAATTCAAAGTGTATGCCTGAGGGTTGTGTTGCAGCATTGTTCCTGGCATTAGAGGTAATGCACGTCTATTCTTATGGGGAACACCTTCTACTCAGATGGTCTTTCAATTTGGAAGCTGTTTTTGTCACGTTATTATTTTTCTCTCCATCTATTCCTTATATGAAATCTCTTCCTATAATGTGCACCTAGAAATGTGTTTTCTGTTCTCATTTTAGACTTCATGTGAGAGTCTTACTACCTAGCCATTCTCTTTCAGCATAGATCTCTGGGTTTCAGACTTTGAACTTATATACCCAGAAATATGGTCAAAATGTTTCAGAGTCAATGTGAGCCATTATGCTGCAGCAAAATCTGGAAACTCCCTGCTCAAACGGCCTTGGCTTACTGGTGTCTGGATACTGAGGTGGCGCATGGCGGGACTGAGGTACGTGGGTATCACAGAACATGAGGGCTCAAACCAATAGCTATTTGCTTATCAGGACAGAAACATTTTAGTATTTTAGCAAACAGTATAGTCCTCATGCTGCATAGAATTTAGCTTTTCAGGTGCAAATTATAAAGCCATCAAACTACTAACCAGCTCCTGCCTGTATGGCTCCGTTCATTGGAGTAGTGTCCTGTAAACTGAAAGGTTCAGTTCCTAGGCAGGGCACATGCCTGAGTTGCAGGTTTGATCCCTGATGGGGCATGTGCAAGAGGCAACCAACTGATGTCTCTGTCACATCGATGTTTCTCTCCCTCTCTCTCTCTCTTCCTTTCCCCTCTCTGTGAACTCAATGAGCATGTCCTCAGGTGAGGATTACAAAATGAAAAAATTAAAAAAAAAACCCTCTAGCCAAATGAAAAGTCTTTGAATTTACAAAGATCCTGCCATCAGTTCACCTCTGTGACTCCTCTCCCTCCTTCCTATGCACACACCCAACTGGGCAAATTCTCCAAGCAAGAGTAAAAATACAGGGTTGAAGTTAAGATATAAGGAATGGGAATACTTTTTCAATGATGAACCTAATCCCAATCTATCTATCACTTTAATCTTTGAAAAGAGAGTAATACAAGAAGACAGAAGGAGAGGAATATAAATGTAAAGGCTGTTTCAGGTTGGCTTGTGCTTTTTAACTTAGTAGAATAAAAAATGTGAACAGAAGAGACAGTGGTGTTTCCTGCCTGTCTTCTTGCAGTCTTGGATTGGCTGGAGTGTAATTCATGAAAGAATGATGAAATTGAGCTAGGAATAATTATTTCATGCATAACCGGGAGGAAAGGCCCATGATAGTGGGGTGAAATATATAGATTTGGAATCGCTAAGCAACCAGTCAAAATATTTCTTGAGGTTTACTTCGCTAGATGCTCATAGAGTGTAGATGACATATAAAGGGAATTGGTTGTCTTTAATTGGCTTGCACGTTATTGAACCAAACAAACTGAAACACATAAAATCACTTGAAGATCAATTCAATCATGGGTATAATAAAATTACACATTTGTGATTTAGACTCAGTCATTTAGACAAGACAAAGGTTAGTGAGGACAAGGGTCTTTCAGGGAAAGGTGTACTTATATTTGACTCAAACAGTAACAATGGCTAAGGTCAGAACAGGTGTAGGGAAGGGCATCTCATCCTGAACATATGGAACTTGAAGATATGGAACTTACTTCTTTTGGATATTTGGTAAGTGTGCAGAGCTGACACCGAACTTGCTGTGGTCACATTCAGCTAGTATTCAACACACTTAACTGTTCACAGGCTTCTGAGAAGAGGCAGAATTTGAAATCAGACCGTTTGATTCAGGTCCTGGTTCTTCTTCCAAGTTGTGACCTTGAGTAAGAGCCTCCATTTCCTTGTAGGGTTATACTGACAGTGCTTTACTTAACAGGTTAATGTATATAAAGTGTTTATGCAGACCTGGTTTGTAGTAAAAGCTTGACACACACTGTTATTAATATTGCTGTTTCCCTGGTTAGACCATGTGATGGTTTATTACCCCAACTGCACAATGGTTCCTTCTGCTTTGCTTTGCTGGTGTGAAGCAATCTTAACAGCACAGATAACCCAGTTGAACGTCGTAAGCTTCAGTTAGCTTCGTGACTTTGCTTAAGCTGCTTGCCACATTTTCTCATCTATAAAACATCTGTAGGATGCAGTAATCTCTAAGATTCCTCCAGCTGAGACAGTTTGAATCTAGTTGTATGAACTGATATTAATGAGTACTTGCTGATTATTCTGCCTTATAAAGTAAATGAGCGTGGTAAAGCAGAGGAAGGTAGTTTTTATACTGTTTGGGAGGAGAAAGGGGGAAAGGTTTATTGATTTGATTTTCCAATGTTTTTTATTTTTATTTTCATATTCCAAGTCAATTTATATTAGTAAGTAAATACCTTTGGGAAGAAGGAAACATATCTTGGTGGTTTAAAATAATGCATTTTGGAACCATAGAAACTCTTGGTATTTTCCACTATAACACTTTAAAACATTCCATTTAAGTTAAGTGATAAATATTTTCTTTGATGGTGTCAGAATTTTGTGGATTAGTTGGCATCACCTTCTCCATTCCAAAATTATGTAAAGATTTTTGGGTTATTCTAGTAGTTGCTTTGTGTATTTATTTACAATTGTATTTATAACCTTTGTGCATTGGCATTTGTCTTGTTTCATTGGTCATGGACAGGCTCTGACTTTATTAATATTTTCCAGATGGCCACCCAGGTGTCCCAACTACATTTAAGTAATTATTCATCTTTCCCTAATGGTTTGAGGTTTATGTGTATTTTCCTATTTATATTCAGTTCTTTTGGGGCTTTTGATTCTGTTTCATTTTCTTTCTCTCTCCATTCACACTTGAATACTTTGTGTGGCAACTTACAATATAATCTCAGGCATGTTCTACACCTTTTTTTATGGTTAAATTTTCTTATTTTTTAAAAAGGAAGCAATGATGGCGTGTACCTCAGAGATGTTGCAAACATGATCAAATAGTGCTTTAAAGAATTTACCATAATATCTGGCCTATTCTAAACCTCAATAAGTATTAGCTATTATTAGCTATTAGCTATTAGCTAGTATAGCATTATTGTATGTTCTTCCTGCTGCTGAATTTCATTTATATTTTGCATCATTTGCAATATTGTGTATGGGTGTTCAAGGGGTTTTTAGACACATTTAAGGTAGCTTAAATGTATATAGTTTTTGAGAAAGCTTTCTCAGTCCCTCCTGATTCTGAGGATTAATAGTGTCCAGCAAAAATCTTTGTTCTAGACAGCATGCTCCCCATTGGGCTGCAGTTGCCATCTGCCCTAGGTCATGCCTGCCCCAGTTAATTATGTGTAGTTGTTCCCTCTCGAAAATAAGTTAGAGCATCTCTCCTCTTTAAAATAAAGACTGATTCCCTGCTGGTCCTATTTTCACAAATCCTGCCACCAGTGGATGGAATTGGCCAGTTTTGTCTCTGTTTTCCTAACTCTACAGAGAGAACTTTACTCATAATCAAGGATGGGAATAGTGCCCCTAGCTGAGCAGCTGAAATTAAATCCAGCAACTGTGAACTTGGTTCAGGGCTCAAAGAGAATGTAGGAAAGATCAAGGCACAAACATTCATAGGTGATGTAGCAGTTTTTGTACTTGCTCCCAAGCCAGAATCTCAAGAATTGTTTTTAATTAAAGCATCATTGGCAACAGAATATGCCCCCCAAGCAGCAAAGCTCATAAAACGTGGCTTTTATAACTTGACTATTAATTAGATTGTTTTTCTATTTTTTTAAGGGCAGAAAATCTTGCATAGAATTTTATAATAGAAGAAGGAGCCAGAGGGACATGAATTTCTTATGTCCTAGCAAATGAACTGAACTTTTGAATTCAGTGTTCATATTTAGGAGGTTTAGCAGAGAAAGCATTTGTGCTTCTCAACTTTATTTATTTGATTTGGGTGGAAATATGCATATATTTCCTCTGGTAAAACAGCAGAGCACCCATGTCATTGGAGAACATTATTGTTCTTGGGTAAAATAAAATTGGACACAAATATGATAGAACTGGAGATTACAGTACTTAGATAGTTATTGGGGTTTATTTGTTAATTTTTGAATCTTCAAATTGATTTAGGTTACACAGAATTCTTTTTCACCATCCCGAAGTTTAGAAGATCAGCTGCTAAGTTAGAGATGTATTTTTGCATTTCTACTTACACCCCATGAAAGTGTCTCTAACTTCATGTGCCCAAGGGCAGAGCTTGAAGGAATATTTTCCATGGAAGTTGAGTAATCAGAGAGTGAAAATTTGGAATCACTCCCAGTACTTCTGAAGTAAAGTTAATTAATCTGGAAGCACATCATTTGTGTATAAGAAATTCAAGAGAAGTATAATTAGTTCAGTAATTAGCTTTAGCTTTTCAGACACATTTCTCAAAAAGAGGCATTACAATCGTACCCCCATCTCCCCGTAACCATATTTTTAACTGATGCATTATGTCTGGTTGTTAAGCATTTTATCTCACTGGTTAATCCTGTGGTAGAGGAAAGAATCCATTATTGGCTCTTCCTGGCAGTCAAGTTCTGCCGTACGTACATCCTCAGTTGTGACTTACTGTTTGCTCTACATGTACAGCGAACATTGTTTAGCATCTTGAGTAGGAAAAGGATGGTTCATGCTTCTCTGAAAGTTGTTTTCTCATCTCTTCCTTAGAAAACACTTCCTCTACCTGTTGTCCACTAACTGTAGACTTACCTTCACCTATATGCTTTTTGTGATAATGATTTTGACAAAAGAACTTGAGTGAAAGTTCTGCAGGAAATGAGAGTTAAATTATATTTTATACATATATTGAGTCCTGTTGTTTCTCCCAAGTTAGAAAATTTAGAATAATTACTTTATGTTATTGAATGCATTCTAAATCCAGATGGTAATTTAACCAGTTCTGGTCAAATAAGTTAATGACTGCCATTTATGTCTTTGTCCTTTTTTTATTGAGACATAATTGATATATACCATTATGTTAGTTTCAGGTGTACAACATAATGAGTCTGTATTTGTATACAGTATGAAATAATCACTACAGTAAGTCTGGTTACCAGCTGTCACTTTAGATAAT
>VMDR010027683.1:0-13481 GCA_007922815.1 Macrotus californicus | reverse complement strand
TTTTTTTTTTTTTCTTCAGATAATGTGGGATTAAAGAAAAAGATTTAGCCACTTCCTTTTTGATCATTACTGACATTTAAATAAATAAGCATTACAGAAGCTGCGACAGAAATCTGAACAGGATACATTGGGGACACCAAGCAGAGGTAAAAGGAGTCCAGAAAATGTTTCATGGAGGACGGTATCTCCAATATTTACTGATAATCTGAATTAAGATTCTTACACTCTTCCGGAAACCCTTCCCTCTTGACTTCCATGATCCTCAGGCCTCCAGGTTCCCTTTTAACCATTGCCCTTTTCTCTCCGTCCTGGCTCCTTTTTCCTCCTCCATCCTTCAGACGTAGGGGTTTCACAGGGTTGCATCCTCTTCTCAACTGTCTGTTCTTTTTCATTCTTATTCAGTTCATTCATTTCCAGGGGGGTCATCTATTTTGTATACCTGTAAATCTCTCTGTATTTTTTAAAATGTATATTCAAAGCACTTACTATATTTGGAATTTTATATTTATTTGATTAATAGCTGTTCTCTGACTAGACTGTTGTGGGAGGGGACTGTTCTGTTTTTCTCACCCCTGCCCCAGTTCCTGGCACATTGTAAGTCATCAATAAATATTTTCATATGAATAAATGTTTAGTATTAATCCTTTTTCCTAACACCTAGATCTTCCTTTTCTTACCTACTGGACAT
Organism: Macrotus californicus; assembly: GCA_007922815.1. Lineage (NCBI taxonomy): Eukaryota > Metazoa > Chordata > Mammalia > Chiroptera > Phyllostomidae > Macrotus > Macrotus californicus. Next base: position 12,793 of record VMDR010027683.1, on the reverse strand, counting down.
TTCCACTGGGCATTCCTCTTGGAACATCAAAATCAATTCATTTAGTTTAACAAATATTTACTGAGTGCCTGCTATGTGCCAACATGCCACAGGGCTTGAGGATGTATGTACCTATTATAAAGACACAAGAGGCACAACTGTGTGTACATACATTTTTAATCAGCATGACCTGCTTTATTAGTCTGGGGTGAACATCATATAAAATTTCATATTTATTTGAAATTAATTTCCCAATTGACCTTAATTTTCCAGTGATCTTTAAGTTTACGGGATCAACCAACTGAGCCATGTTCGTCAGGGCTGTTGACTAAGTCTTTGGCGGCTAGCTGGTTGGCAAGTTGGCTCTCCTCAGGCCCTCATACCCCTTATCCCTCTGTCACAGTGTACCAGGTGCACATGTTGTAGAGTGGCTGAAGCATGGACTCCCCAAGTTTCTCTATCCTGGGACAATGTCCCCCAAAATATGGGTAGTTTGTAGGTGACTGAATTGGGATGGCCTTCATAACTTAAGCCTACTGGTGGCCTTGAGGCTCTGTTGTTGAACTAGTTCATCAGCCCAGACTTCCTATTCCTCCTGAAGAGTTTCTCTGTAGGACCCTGTGCTAGGGAGGCAGGACTATCTCAGTCAATCAGAGAGGTCCTAAAAATGTTAAACCCCCAAAAGAAAGGTGGAGATCACCATCTCTTTCCTCTTAGGAGGCTCTCCTGTGCAAACTTTCCTTAAACAGGTTTGGTCTAGAAGTAGGGCGGTTTAGGGGAGTGGTCTTCTCAGGATGTCTTGTTGCATAGTTTCCCTGGTGCAGTGGGTGCCTATCCATTCTTCCATTTGTATCAGTAAGGGGAGCTTCTCAAGTGACTCTTTTCTAAGCAAAGATGGTCTGTTCCTGGCGACTTGACATGTTTACCTTGTCAAGGTAATGAGAAATGATTGGCAGCTTCTCTTAAAAAAAAGTTTTAAGACCTGCTTCACCAGACTCCCTACTACACATTAATAGAATGATCTCTGACACAGAAGTAGCACAAAGGAGGAAGTGATTAACTTGGCAGGAGTTGGGGGGCAGGAGGAGGTGGTCAGAAAAGAGAGTTTGGAGTAGGAGGCCATCAATGCCTCACTTTAAACACTGAACTGAGTGGGGAGTGATGACGTTAGGGCAGGAAGAGTTTGGTGTTTCAGGCAGAGGGAAGAGGACAGCCAAGGAAAGAGAGCAGAGGGGAATGGCAGTATGCTTTCGTCTCCTGGGGCAGAGGCAGAACACACACATCTATTGGAGGGGAGGGGAGCCAAGGTCGGGAATTCAGAGAGGTAGGCAGAGCTTGTATCATAATTGCCTTTGTGTAAGATGCTGAGGATCTTGGTGCTGAGAAACTAGTGAGGAATTTATTCATTTGCATCTCATTATCTTTTCCAATAAGCACACGCCACTTTTCTGCTCCTGACCTCGGGTGAATATTATCATCCTCTCAGGCACTTGGCCGGGAAATCTCAGAGTCGTTTAGAAATTTTGTCCCCGTGAAATAACTCTCCTCTGTCCAGTTTGAACCCAAAGTCCTTTCCTGTTTGGTCTGTGTTGTCTGTTCTGACTCAGATGCTGAAAACCTTTTACTTAGATTATTTCACAGTGTTCAAACTGGTCTCTCTGCTTGACATTTCCTCCTTCCATCCATCCCACTGGCATGGTCTGCCTCAAATAAAAGCTGAGGTTGCTGCTCATCCCAAACCTGAATTAAATATTAAATATTGACCTCCACTAAGTATTGATCTCTATTAAACAGTTCAACCTTTTCTCCCATTTCACACTCTTCCTTGAACTTCCATCCACACCAGACTTAATCATCTTCCTGCATCTGCTTTGCACCTTTTTGTCTCTGTATTTTTGCTGTTATTATATCTTCTCCTAAAGCCCCTTCCTTCCATCAATTTTTCAAGGCATGGCCTAAATCATATCAGCTACATAAAAAAAAATGCTCTCAAATTTAGTGGCTTAAAACAATGACAAGCATTTATTGTCTCCTACAGCAGGAGTGTCAAACTCATTTTCAGTGGGGTGGGGGTGGGTGCACATCAGCCTCACGGTTGCCTTCAAAGGGCTGAATGTAATGTTAGTACTATATGAATGTAACTACTCCTTAACTGTTAAGGGAGGGCTCAGAGCTGCCGCTGAATAGAAACAAGGTGCCTTGCTGGGAAAACAATGTGGAGGCCTGCGGGCCTTGTGTTTGCCACCTGTGCTAATTTAATATGTAGGCTACTTTAATACGCGTGTATATTATACAAGGTTTTATGTGCTCATATGGACTGACACACATTGCTTTTCTCCAGTTTCCTCAACTGAAGACAGGAACTCCCTGTTACTGTACATATGCCAGTCTAAACGATGGGAATAACGATTTCTGCATCATTAGGGCCAGACAGGACAAGAATGCTATAATCTGTAACGCTCTTCAGATCCTGGGAGCAATGCCAGCTTTAACACAAAGCAGAATTGTTTCTGAATGTCTCTTTGCAAAAAACAGTGTTTCTCAAACTTTTTGTTTGATAAGGTCCACGTAAAGAAATATTTTATACCACTTACTCGGGCCACATTGATACAAAAGACCGGAATGAAAATTTCAAAATAACTCCTTTACACGTGATGCATTCTGAGATTTTATATTGTGTTCTATTCTTTCCAATTTCATTAAAACACAAAGTGGTGGTCTGGATCTGCCAAACTGATTTCACAGTCTCCTGGAAATTATAACCCATGGTTTGGGCAACACTGGCTTGGAAAAAGGTTTTCGATTTGTAGTCATTCTTCCCCAATCTCCCCACACTTCCTCGGGGTTCCGGACGGTTGTTTTCGTCTAGGATTGCCGAGCCCACAGTTTTATGTAAATGTTTTGTGATGGGGCCATTCCCTTCTTCCGGGCTCCTTTAAGAGGGTGGTAACGGCCCATCACCGGGGGTGGAGTGGCAGGTCCCGTGAAACCCCCGGCGCAGTCCAGGCCCGCTTTTCCAGTTCTTGTGAAAGCCTAGGGGTGTGTGTGTGCGGAGGTGGGAGTGGGGGGGGGGTGAGGCTGCTCCTGCTTCAAGCGACCAGGCCTCGGAGGAGCAAAGCAGCCCAGAAAAAGATTACTTGGTTTCAGCGCGTTCCCGCGGCTGGCAACTCTGCGGGGGTCCGCGCCTGCGCAGAGAGCGCCCAGGACTGTTCCGGCCTCTGTGGCGCTGGTGCGCGCTCCCGCCGAGCCCCAGCCCGCGGTGGGCTTCGGCGAGCGGGCGGCGCGGCGGCGCGCGTCAGGGGGCGGTCCTGCGCGGCGGGCACCGCCCTCCCTCCGCGCCCTCTTCTCCTCCCAGTCGCCCTCGCGCTTCCTACGCTAAGGCACTCGCCGCCGCGGCCCTTTCCCTGGCTCGCTCGCTCGCTCAGGCGGTGCCATGGCGGCCTTTAGCAAGTACCTGACGGCGCGAAACTCCTCGCTGGCTGGGGCCGCGTTCCTGGTGCTCTGCCTGCTCCGCAAGCGGCGCCGCGCCCTCGGCCTGCACGGGTAAGAAGGCCCGTGGCGCGCCGCTTTCCCGGGCCCGAGCGGGCGCCCCTCGCGCGCTCCCCGCCCCGCCTGGTGGCAGGCGGACCGGTCCCTTTGCCCGCGGGGTCAATCGCAGAGAGCGCCGGCCGCGGCTGCTGCCAGGCTCCAATGTCAGGGCGTCCGGGTGTGTCCGCGGCGCCGGCGTCCTCCGTGCTCCCTGCGCCCTTGCGGGCCTCAGCGGCCCCTTACTCTGCCGCGGGACCGTGGGCATTTCCTCTGCGCCCGCTGGAAAACCTGTGCCTCTGTCTCCAAGCTGTCGCCCCCCCCCACTCTGTCCCCAAACCACCTCGTTTCTGTTACTAACTTTCTGGGTGTGTTCTAGTTTTGCCATCTCATCTCCTGCCACATGATGGCTTTGCTTTGTGGACGTGTGTTTGAGGATGAGGATTGGAGGCTGTTGTCTAAGTAAGTCCCTCGGACGAGGTTTGGCACGAGTCCCTAGCAGTTGCTTTTGAAGTCGTGAGCATGGCTCCTGTGAACTATACTAGATCCACTTGGCGGAATTGCTTTCTAAAGTGTGTCGTTTTGGAGTTGGTCAGTGAACGCCCTGACATTTCGTCGGGAAAGCAAGTTTCCCTCCCCTAGCTCTGCAGGTGTGAGAGGTAGGTGAGGATCGAGATCCTTTTTGATTATGCTCCTCTGCTCCCCCCCCTCGAAAGAATTTTAATGTTTAGATTTAATTTAGGGAGACTGTAAGATTAGAGAAAGGAGCATTGAGTTACTGTTGCGGGATTACAGACAATTTTTTATTTGCTGGGAGACACTTGCTTTCAGCAAATGAATGAGGTTACTTCCCAAGCATTCTTGCCAGTCATTGGATACTTATTATTAACTTGTTGGCATACTGCTTTCATGCATTTTATTTCATTCACCTCCCTGGGCAGGTACTGTTCCTTCTGTTTCTGGTTTGCCTAAAATATCTGATTAGTAATACATTGGACTGAAACACTGACAAGTGGCATTCCTTTCCATGAAGTTCTTACTAACCTGCTGTCTTCTTTATCTTACTAAAGCCAAGCGATGATCTTGCTCTTCCTTCCTAAATCCGCTTAACAAAGTTGGAAATGATTTGCATCTTTGGACAAAAGAGCACTGTACATTTTCACGTCTATTTAATTTGCTTTTAAAAGGTTTAATTCTGAGAAATATAAGCAGATTTTTCTGTTGGATTGTGTACTTTCAGAGCCCCCATTTGCAAGTGGAAGTTATTTGTCGTCTGATAATATGCCAATAGAAAGTGTTAAATGCTGTAACTTTGAATTTCATTTTTGCAGAGAGGTATTTCAGTACATAAAACAGATGTTTATTTAGTACAGGTGTGGGAATTTGAGGACAGCCCTTAAAGTTCGGTTTACTTTTATGATTAAAAAAAATCTTTGCTTTATTGGAGTATTGCGTATATGTAGAAAAGTACACATAAGTGTAGAGCTTGAAAAATTTTCACCGACAGAACTCACTTGTCAAATAAGCAGTTAGGTCTTCACCCAACATGAGAATATTATCAGCTTCCCAGAAACTCTTTATGTCTCTTCTAGTTACAGCTAAGGTAGCTACTGATTTATGACACCACATATTATTGAGTAAAAGAAGTTTTAAACATAATCTACTGGGAAATAATAGCAACAGTAGCAAAACAGTGTCACAGAATTTGTCTTACTAAACAATTTTGTTTATTCATTATGTAAAATGCTATGAAGTCTCTTTCAGAAACTGTTTTGTGGGAGGAGAATGCAAATTATGGGCTGATAAACTTAAAGTTTAAATTACCGAGATAAAATGATTGAATTATTTTAAAGCTATTAAGAATGGTGTTGAGTGTGTCTTTGTAGATGTACTTCCAGAATCTTATGAATAGCTTTTCAATTGCTATCTTTGGTATCACAGTTTGAAGATTAGAAAATTCTAACATTTTATTTAAAAAAAAAATTTAAAAAGATTTTATTTATTTATTTTCAGAGCGAGGGGAAGGGAGGGAGAAAGAGAGGGAGAGAAACATTAATGTGTGGTTGCCTCTCATGTAGCCCCCACTGGGGACCTGGCCCGCAACCCAGGCATGTGCCCTGACAGGGAATTGAACTGGTGACCCTTTGGTTTGCAGCCCGAGCTCAATCCACTGAGCCATACCAGCCAGGCAGAAAATTCTAACTTTAAATTTTACTGGATTTTTGGGTATATTTGTTAACAGGGCTGATTAATTTTACTCTCTGGTACTTAATTAAGGAACCTTTGGCTTTTTACCTTTTTTTTTTTGGTCTATGCTATCAACAGTAGGTCTGCCTTAGAGGATATTTCTTAGAATTAAGTAGGCAATAGAGCGAGTAAAACCACTTTAAAAGTTACAATGTCAATTACTTCAAACATTAAGAGAAGAGTAACTTAATGTTCTGAGTTACTTTTTGTTAATGCAGTTTTTTTACCCTGTTGTGTGTGTGTGTGTGTGTGTGTGTGTGTGTATGACTTTTTATTATGGAATTTTTCACATATTACTTTTCGAAAAGTAGACGTGAAATAATATAATGAACCCCTCTTACACTTTACCTGAGAAGTACCATCAGTATTCTGCAAGTCTTGTTTTATCTATAGCTCCTTGTTCCCCACCCCTTCTTTTTACAGGCTTTTAGGTAAAATTTGTATATACTCAACTGTACTTAATCTTAGTTATATCTATTTTAAATAAATGGGTACAACAGTCTAACACATACGTTTCATAAATTAGAACATTGTCATCTTTCCAGAAAGTTCTTTTGCTGACACTGTGCTAATTATTTCACCTTAGTTTTGCCTAATTATACATTTTATTTTGTTCCTCATTTATGGGGACTGGTAGAATATTTTGATTCATGGATAAAGGAGACCAAGTATTCAGTTCAAAGGCATCATGTTTCAGAATGTTGTATTACTGTGCTAGGTGCTATGGGATGAAGAGGCGCGTATGTGTGTATTATACAAACATTGAAAAAATATATGACTTTTTTTTTCCCACAGGGAGCTTACATACTTGTTAGGGAGAAGAGATTTAAATGTAAAGTAGGTAAAATTGTAAGGTGATGACACAATGCAGTGTACAGACAGGTATTCCTTAAAAGTTCTGAGGAAGGAAAAGATTGATGTGTTTGGGGGGAGTTAGGGAAGGCTTTGTGAAGGATGTGAGCTAAGCTTAGGAAAGGGATAGGAATGGATAACTAGGAATAAGTTGAATGTTAATAGCAGCCTTTATTGGATTTTTGTTGTATTTTATATTAGGAAGAAAGAAAGCTTTGTGGTGCCCTTTCAATCCATCTTCTATTTTTTAAGAAATACAAATATGATCATGTTATTTTTTTTCCACTAAAATCTTTTAGCTATTCTAAAATATGAAATTCTTAGCCTGAGAGAATGGTGTTTATGATGTGACACTTGACTGCTTCTGCCCATCCAGCCGCATGGGATTAACGGTCTCTGAGGAGGAGGGCCAGGGTGGCAGTCTCTGCCCAGCCCTTGCAGTCTGAGGGTGATCACTGGCATCCCCGGTCTTCTCCCCACCCTTTGATGTTCCTTTTCCTTCAAGACTCAGATCAGTCAACATTTTTTGTTGGGTGTTTTCTGTCTTTTCCTGATCTCCAAACTGATGTTGTTGTCCTCAGCTCTCATGATTCTGTAAGGATTCCTCTACTCTAGAAGCTACCACTGTGTATTGTATTAGATCATTTTCGTGGCTTCTGCCTGCATCAGACTCTGAGTTTCTTGAGGATACAGATTGAGTCATTTTTAAACTCCTAGTTTGCACATGTCATGGGATGGACCGATGATGTAGGATAGTTGAAGAACTTGTAGGGTGCCTGTTTGACAGGCAGTTGGAGATGGAGGACTAGTACAAACACGAGTAGAGACATTATCTCCACAGACATGATAGTTGTGTGCCTGGGGTATGTAACATGAGCTGGGTAGTGGGAAATCAGTGGATCGATTTTAGAAGTCAGGAAAAAGGACCCATTGACATTGCCAAAATACTTTATGATCTTAAAAAACAAAACAAAAACTAAAAAGAGAACAAAGCAGTTCTTTTCCTTCTTATGAAATGCTTGTCAAAGTTCAGATTTCTCATCCTGGATTTCAGATCCTTTTCTCCATCTCATCTCATCTTACCTGGCTAAGCTTATAGTCACTGCCTGCCAATGGGTAGTCTCTGTTCCAAATAGGCCAGTTTCTGCAATGTTCTCTGAACAGGCCACACTTACTCCTAGCTTTGGAGCTTTATTCATGATATTAGTGATACCTGGAATATCTGTCTATATCCTCTGCTCTTCAACTCTTAACCTTTAAGGGTTAGGTCAGGGTCACCCCTCCCATGAAGTAATATTTAACAACTCTTGAATGATGATAACTCCCTTTTTAACCTTCTGAAGCTTGAATTTAGATACCTTTCTTGTTTCATCTATTGCTTGCTTGACTGGGTGTGGTCTATCTAGCTAGCTGTCAGTTATCAGGGTGTAGCCAAGTTCACCAGCTCATGGGGTGATCTTTCATCCTTTTCAGAGCTCCAGTCTGTTGATGATGGGAACATAGTCTCCTCCCTCAGGTATTTCAGAGGAGTTTCAGGGAGCTTGTGTTTGTCTTAGACACACCTTACTTCATTTCTTCGCTTCTGCTCTGTTTTAGATTCCACTTACATTTTGTCTCTTGAGCCTGTCTTTGTGATACTGTCTTCATTCTTTTAAAGCATCAATCACAGAGCAGGTGTTTGTAGTAGCGTTTTATTGGAAATTTGGGAGTAGTGGAAGGGATTATGTCTCAGCATAGTGAATAGCTGAAAATAGAGACATTCTTTTATTTACAAGTGCTTCAGACATTCCCACTGTTGGAAATCTGTTAACTGTTTTTCCCTGAGCCTCTCAGCCCTGTGACCTGTTACTGGGCCTTTTCTGTACTTCTTGGATATTCTCGTATCTGTAGCTTCTATGCTTTGTGCTTTCTCCCCACTGACCTCTCTACAACTTTCCTACATACTCTCCTTCCTGAGATCTCTTTCCAAATCAAGCTCTGGAAGGGAGTTTCACTTTTCTCATTTTCACAGTCCCACTGAATGTTTTGCCAAGTACAGTCATGAGTCAAGTGAGGGGCTGTAGGTGCATGAGACCCTTAGGGTGGTGAACTGAGAGTAGGTCTTACAGGGCGGGCTCTGGCCCCATTTGGATCCTCAGAATATAAAGGAGATGCTTAAGCAACCATAGGTGAAGAAGATCTTAAAATACTTGCTAGGAAAAGCAGCTGCGTACTGAAACCAACTAATGGCAGCTCTGGTCCAGCAGCAGTGTTCTCAGAACTGTGTCACTGTGTGTGGTCTACCGGCACGGGGAAGTGCGTACAGGATGTTGGATTAATCACACCTCTCAGTTTTGGGCACATCAGCATCAGTGGCCAGGTATTCTTTTTCAGGGCTTTTGCACTTGCTGTTCCCCTGCCTGGAATGCTCTTTGCCCAGATATCCACACTGCTTACTCCCTCCGCTTTTCAATCTTTCGTTAGACATCTCACAGTGAGACCTTCCATTGCCATTCAGTTTAAAATAGCATCTTCCACACATGCACTGTGCCCACTTTGCTGGCTTAGCACTTCTCGCTATCAGATGTGCTATTTATTTTGCATACTTATCTTGTGTATTGTATGTCTCTGTTAGAATGCATGCTTCATGAGGGCAGGAATTTTTGTCTTTTTTTCATTGTTACGGTCCCAGTGGCTAGAACTGCGATGGCATATAGTAGGCTCTCAAAAACTGTTTGCTCAGTGACTTTTAACTGTGAGATGTTAATTTCTTAGGGCTCTGGTTACTGTTGTTTTAAATAACACATTTTTCTTAAATGTTGTCTCCTTAAGTATATTTCAGGCTCTTCAAGAGCTGAGCCCCTCTTATATGCATGGGTAAAGCAAGTCTTAAAAATTTATAAAAATGATATCATTATTTTGTAACTTGCTTTGACATTTAACAATAGAGTGGAAACATTAAAGGCAATTTAAAAAAATAAAATATCTATCATGTCATCACCATTACACATATTGTTTTATCTTTATTATTTTTATTCCTTATTTATACCTTATAAGGTACATGGTTTGCTATTTTCATTTAAAGCATAGACATCTTCCCTATGTTTCTACATGAACTTAAGGAGTATACTTTTAATGAAATACATAAGTACTCCTTTGTGCAACTATGTAAGTGTTGAGCATCTGTACTTTTTATAGATAATACTATATATTTTTGCAAATGAATATTTCTGTGTCTGCTGAATTATTTTCTTGGAATAAATGACCAGAAATAGGATTAATGAATGGAAGGTTATGAACTTCCCTTAGTGTTTGTGCAAAGTATGTGAACATTCTGAGCTACACAAATTACACAAGAATTGTGCCTAAGAGTACTATGAATGAATGCTACTTTAATACTCTGATCTTCATTAAGGGATGTTTTAATTTTTTGACTTATTTGGTGGTGTAAAATAATGTTGCAAGATATATTTGCAAGAATGCACATTTTTAAAGAATATTTTATTTATTTATTTTTTTTAGAGATAGGGGAAGGTAGGGAGAAAAAGAGGGAGAGAAACATTATGCACAAGAGATACATGGATAGGTTGCCTCTCACATGCCCCCAGCTGGGGACCTGGCCTGCAACCCAGGCATGTGCCCTGACCTGGATTTGCTCCGGGACCTTTGGTTCACAGGCCAGTGCTCAATCCACTGAGCCACACCGGCCACAGCTATTGTTATTTCTTTTGGAATGATGTTTATGAAGTATTAGAGTAGTTTTAAAAATGGCATATTTTAGTCATTTCTACAAAAAAAAATAGGCATCAGGTCTTTGCCTAAGAACATGGCTTTCATCAAAAAATTGTTTTTATAAGGAAATCACTTCTGTTTTAGGCATCTCTGTCAAGAACATAGCCTTACATAATTGTAAGGATAAAATGCTTTGGATAACTGTTGTGCTCTTTAGGGGGAACTATTGCACATATTAAGATGATACGAAGCCTCGTTAGATAACCTGCAGTGAGTATGTTAAAAGGTGTTTTTTAAAAACATGCATATGTTATTCTCTTGCTAGATTAGCAGTCCTGAATTAACACAATTTGAATAAACTATAAAGTTGAAAATAAAGCTCATCAAATCATAATTATCTAATTTGTTATTTGTGAATAGATATAGCAGTGTCACATACCGCTATAATGGTACCACAGTACTACACATAAACATAGATTGTACGATTTACTCTATGCTTAAGAAGTTACCTATTGCCATTGAAAATAGATGTGCTGTGTGGAAAGAGGCAGTGTCTCTTGGTAAGTTATAATTTAGTCATTTAATCAGCACGCTTTGTCTATATGTCACTGCATGTCACTGTTTAAAACATTTGAATACTTTCATAAACCTGTGAAGTAAGCAATGTGAGACATGGTGTCTCCACAGAAGGAAAAAATATGGCCCTATAAGGTATCTTTAGTGAGTAGGACTAATTTGTTTTAAAATTAAATACTTCCATGCTTCAGTTTTAAAAATTAAATATTTTTGCATTATCAAAATAAGCATACACTATGAAAATTTGAATACTAGAAAAAAGGGACAAAACACCTGTATTGTGATTATTATCATATTTAATTGATTCTAAGATGCCCTTTTTCACATTTAAATATATATTTGTTCACATTTCAGCTTCTCTGAAATTAGGATGTAATTTACAGCTGATGCAGCTTAGCTTTGATTAATATGGCATTAGCATATTGTTGCATTTTCTTTGTATGAGGCATGTTTTAAACTTTTAAGAATTCTGCATGACAACTTACATCAGTCTTCTGACTCCAGGATTCAGTGTTACTGTCATCCTTCAGTACTTCTTGAAGGTGAACTTAAGTTACTGGAAAGGAAGAAATTGAGGTTGAATCAGATTTTTCCTCATTCCAGAGCAAGGGTTGGAGGAAGTAGGTTGGCCTGGGAATCAGTGAACTACTCAAAGAAAGGAACCCAAAGATCGTGCTGTAACTCAGAGAACGTTGAGTGCCCTCAGTGTCATATGAAGGGTTTTTGAATGTTTAGTATAGAGATGAATAATAACTATTCTCAGGAACTGTGGGGTATAATACCTCAGTTCAACATTTAGTGCTAGGTGCTGAGGACACAGTGATGAGTAAGATAGGTCTCTTTCCAGATGGGTTGTATGGTGGGAGGAGACAGAGCCGTTTGGTGCTAGTTTTGTATTGGACACTGGGGAAGATTAAAACTCAAATGAGTGTTTTTGCAGTTGAGAAACTCACTATTGAAAGAAAGAATCCTATGTTTTAGCATTTCACACCAAATTTCTGATTAAAAAAAATCTGGTAATATTTTATTTACAATATTATTCTCCATTGACCTATGAGTACAGTTTTGTTGCATCGAGAAATTAGATTTAAGGTGTTTTCAACTATAATATTAATTTGCTTCCCCCCCAATAATGTCCAAGATCTTTGTTGCTTAGTAAAGGAGTGGGGTGGTGGTAGTGGTAGAAACAAACACAGGACGGAATCAATGCATGGTATGATCCCATGTTTCACATAAATATCAGATAATTTCCAATTTAACAATTGATCATTTAATATATTTCTGTATGTGTTTTATCACTGGTTCAGCAAAATAGCTGCTTTTTCTCCCCCCACTGGAGAAATATCAATGTAGGGGGAAACAACATTTATCCATTACCTTCTGTTGAATGTTGTATGTCAGTAGGTGAGGCATTGAGATACCAAATTGAGTGAACGTTGTTTCCAACTCAAGTCTGTGGAAATGCATAAAGAATGTGTGCGACTCAGTGTGACTAGATAGATCTGTGTGGTTGGAACAAAAATCTGGATGAGGGAGCACTGAATTGGGAATGTTTAATTCTGCAGGTTGTTACCTGAAGAAATTTCACATTTGCTCCTGTCCTTAAGAGATATATATAGTGTTGTGGTATGGGGCAAAGGGCATTCTAGGCAGGGGAAACAGCAGGAGCAAAGACGCGGGTGGAGGTGCGGGAGTTGTGATTTGAGAAGGGACTGCAAGGACGGGAAGCTGGAGACAATACTGGTAACTGTTTATTGAGCACTTATTCTCTTTTAGGCATTATTCTACATAGTTTACATTTATTCCTCACAACAGCTTTTTGAGATAGTTGTTCTATAATCTTCATTTTACCAGTGAGGAATCAGAAAGATAAAAATGGTACCCAATTCTAAGTTGAAATAAC
>VMDR010027682.1:0-13463 GCA_007922815.1 Macrotus californicus | reverse complement strand
TATAATAAAATACTGTTGAAACCAAGTCTCCAGTGGACTCATCATTAATGTGGGACAGAAGTGCAGCTGGTCCTCTTGTCAGAGTCCACTGGGCTCTATTGGGCTCCATATGTGCATGTCCATGTTAAGACAAAGTAGAGAAACCTGTTAATAGAGTGGGACAAAAAATTTATTTTAGTACATGTAAATTGAAATGTATTTTTTTAATATTATTTTTCTATTATAATTTCAGTATTATTCTGTATTAGGTTCAGGTATACCTTGGAGTGGTTAGACAAACTTATACTTCACGAAGTGTTGCCCTGATATTTCCAGTACCCACCTGGAACCACACATAGTTATTACAATATTTTTGAGAATATATTCCCTATGATGCACTTTACATCCCCATGACTATTTTATCACCAACAATTTGTACTTCTTAATCCCTTCACCTTTTTTACCCAGTACCCTGAACCCCCTCTCATCTGGTAACTGTCATTCTGTTCTCTGTGTCTATGAGTATATTTCTATTTTTCTGTGTTTATTTTGCTCTTTAGATTCCACATATAAGTGAAACTATATAATGACTGTTTCACTTAGCACATTACCTTCTAGGTTCATCCTTGTTGTCGCAAATGATAAGATTTACTTGTTTTTTATGGACGAATAATACTCCATTGTGTATATGTACCACATTTTTTTATCCACTTGTCTGTTGATGGGCTCTTGGATTGCTTCCATATTTTGGCTATTATATTATGAATAATGCCACAGTGAACATAGAGATGCATATATTGTTTTGAATTAGTGTTTTGAATTTCTTCAGATATATACCCAGGAGTGGCATTGCTACATCACAAGACAGTTCCATTTTTTTCTTTTTATTTATTTATTTTTAAATATATTTTTTCAGTTAAATCTTTCTCTAATTGTATTTTTTTCCATTGCCATTTAGTCCCTTTGTACCTCCTCCCCCCAGCAATCACCACACTGTTACCCATGTCCATGAGTCCATTCTCCTTTTTGCTCGATCCCTCCACCCCCTCACCTCCCCTCCCCACCTTAGCTGTCATCCTGCTCTCTATGAGTCTGTCTCTGTTTTTCTTGTTAGTACAGTTTGTTCATTAGATTCCACATATAGTAAAATCATACGATATTTGTCTTTACCTGATTGGCTTATTTCACTTAGCATAATCTTCTCCAGGTCCATCCATAATGTCACAAAGGGTAAATTTTCTTCTTTTTTATGGCCAAGTGGTATTCCATTGTGTAAATGTCTTATAGTTGTTTTATCCACTGATCTGTTGATGCTTCCATATCCAGGTGATTGTAAATAATGCTGCAGTGAACATTGGGGTGCTTATGTTCTTTCGAATTAGTGTTTTGGGTTCCTACAGATACATTCCCAGAAGTGGATAGCTGGGTCAAAAGGCAGATCCATTTTTAATTTTTTGAGGTATCTCCATACTGATTTCCACAGTGGCTGCAGCAGTCTGCATTCCCACCAACAGTGCATTAGGATTTGCCCTTCTCCACATCCTCGCCAGCACTTGTTTGTTGATTTATTGATGATGGCCATTCTGACAGGTGTGAGGTGATATCTCTCTGTGGTTTTAATTTGGCATTTCTCTGTTGATTAGTGACGGTGAACATCTTTTCATATGTCTGTTGGCCATCTTGGTTTTTTTTTTCTTTTTGGTGTTGAGTTGTCCATGTTCTTTATAAATTTTGAATATTAACCTCTTATCAGCAGTATCATTCACAGTATGTTCTCCCATTCAGTGGGTTGTCATTTTCATTTTGCTGATGGTATCAATTGGTGTGCAGAATTTTTAGTTTGATATATTCCCATCTGTTTATTCCTTCTTTGATTCTTTTGCCCAAACAGATATGTCAGCAAAATATTGCTAAAAGAAAAGTCAGAGATTTTACTGCTTCCGTTTTCTTCTAGGAGTTTTATGGTTTGGGGTCTTATAGTTAAGTCTTTAATCCATTTTGAATTTGTTCTTGTAAGAAGGCGGTCTGGTTTCATATTTTGCATGTATCCGTCCAGTTTTCCCAACACACTTTATTGAACAGACTATGCCATTGTATGTTTTTGCCTTGTTTGTCAAATATTAATTGACCACATAGCTGTTGGTTTTTTTCTGGGCTCCCCGTTCTGTTCTATTGATGGATGTGTCTGTCTTTATGCCTGTACTACACCACTTTTGTTATGATGACATAAAAGTATGGTTTGATATCACGTAGCATGAGACCTCCAACTTTGATCTTCCTTCTCAGGATAGCTGTGGCTCCTCTGGGTTTTTTGTAGTTCTGTATAAATTTTTGGAATATTTGTCCTGGTTTGTGAAATACACCATTGGTATCTTGTTAGGAATTGTGTTGACTTTATAGATCACTTTGGGTATTATAGACATTTTAATTATGTTAATTCTTCATATTTGTGAGCATGGTATATGCTTCCACTTTATTTTTGTACTTTTTCAGTTTCATTCTTTGTTGCCTTATAACTTTCTGAGTACAAGTCTTTTACATCCTTGGTTTAAGTTCATTCCTAGGTTTTTGGTTTTTTTTTGAGGAAATTATAAATGGGATTGTTTTCTTAGTATCCCTTTCTGATAGTTCAATATTGGTACATATTTATTGATAGTTCAATAAAAAGTACAACCTATTTCTGAATATTTATTTTGTCCTATTACTTTACTGAATTTATCAGTTTTAGTATTTTTTTGGTGGAATATTTAGGATCCTCTATATACAGAATCATGTCATCTGCAAATAATTACAGTTTTACTTCTTCCTTTTCTTTGTGAATGCTTTTTAGTTCTTCTTGCCTGATTGCTGTGTCTAAGACTTCCAGCACTATGTTGGGTAACAGTGGTGATTGTGGACATGCCTGTCTTGTTCCTGATCTTCAGGGAAACACTTTCAGTTTTTCCCTGTTGAGTGTGATGTTAGCTGCAGATTTGTCATATATGGCCTTTATTATGTTGCCTTTTCCCTGTGTTTTTACTTGTGTTAGAGTTCTTAATCATAAGTTGGTCTGGATTTTGTCAGTTCTTTTTCTGTATCAATATGATCATATGATTTGTATCCTTTATTTTGTTTATGTGGTATATCACATTAATTGGTCTGTGAATATTCTGTCAATCTTGCATCCATTCCATTTGATCATGGTATGTGATCTTTGTTTGATTTTTGTATATGATCTTTTTAATATGTTGCTGGAATCTAGTTTGCTTATATTTTTTTGAGGATTTTTGCATCAGTGTTTTATCAGGGATATTGGTTTATAATTTTCATTCTTTACCTGGTTTTTTAGTATAATGCTGACCTCATAAAATGAGCTTGGGAGTCTTCCGTCCTCTTGAAATTTTGGAATAGTTTGAGAAGTGTAGGTTAGTTCTTCTATGAATGTTTGGTAAAGTTCACCTGTGAAGCCATCTGGTCCAAGACTTTTGTTTATTGGCAGTTTTTCTTTAGTACTGCTTAAATTTTGTGGTTGTATCACCCTGTTCAGATTTTCTGTTGCTTGATTAGTTTTAGGAGATTGTATATTTCTAGGAATTTATTTACTTTTTTCAGATTGTTTATTTTGTTGGCATATAGTTCATAAAATTTTCTTATAATTCTTTGCAATTCTGTGGTATTAGTTGTTACTTCTCTTTCTTTTCTTTAAAATATGAATCCATTTGTACAAAGTTCAAAAATGTGCAAAATCAAACAATACTGAAAGGGATGCAGATACTAGGGGTAAAACCATAAAGAGAACCAAAGAAACAACAGTCGCAAAAATTAGGAGAATGGTTACCTCCTGGGGAGTGAATAAGGTTGTGATGGAGAGTGGACACTTGGAGGTCTTCTGGGGTCCTGGGTGGCAATGTTTAATATTTTGACCAGGTAGTATGTATATGGATGTTTATCATTATTCTTGACAACCCTCCCACCCCCACAGCATATTGAGCCTTATTAAAAGAAGAGCACTTAATTATTGAGTATGATGTTGGATTTTCAAAAATACATTACTGAGTATCCACTAAAGTAGGAAAATAATTATTTTACTCCAGTTAAGGATGAACCACAGCTTTTCTTTCATTTAGCATTCTTTCTCATTTTATGTATTTGAGTCCTCTCTTTTTGTCTTGCTGTGCCTTCTTAAAGGTTTTTCAGTCTTTGTCTTTTCAAACAACCCGCTCTTGGTTTCACTGATTTTTTTAAATAGTTTTTTAGATTCTATTTTGTTGATTTCTCTCTGATCTTTACTATTTCCTTCCTTCTACTCATTTTGGGCTTTTTTTTTGTTGTTCTTTTCCTTGTTGCTGAAGGTGTAAGGATAGATTGTTAATTTGAGATTTTTATTGGTTTTGCAGTAGGTCTGTATTGCCAAGAATTTCCCTTACAGGACTGCTTTGTCTGTGTCTCATAGATTTTGGGTTGTTGTTTGTCTCGTATCTTTTGATCCCTACCTTGAACTCATTGTTTAGTAACATGTTAGTTAACCTCCATGTGTTGGTGTTTTTCAGGATTTTTTTTTCTTTTTTGTAATTGATTTCTAGTTTCATACCATTGTGGTTGGAGGACATGCTTCATATGATTTTAGTCTTCTTAAATTTATTGAGACTTGTTTTGTGTCCTAACATGTATATTATAGACCACAGAAGCAAACACAAGGCCCATGGGCCAAATCTGGCCCTCCACCTTGTTTTATCTGGCATGGCACCTTGTTTCTATCCGGCAGCATCGCCGAGCTCCTTGTCCCTAGTTAAGGAGTAGTTATAGTTATACTTTGAAGGCAACTGCGAGGCTGATGTGGCCCCCAGTGAAAATGAGTTTGACACCCCTGTTCTAGATAACGTTCATGTGCACTTGAAAAGAAGGCATATTCTGCTGCTTTTCAGTGAAATGCTCTGAAAATATCAGTTAAACCATTTGGTCTAGTGTGTCTTTTAAGGCCTCTGTGTGCTTGTTGATTTTCTGTCTGGAAGATCTGTGCATTGATGGATGGGATGTTAAAATTTGCTGCTATGACTCTGCTTACTATTGGTCTTTACTTTATGTTTATCAATATTTCCTTTAGATATTTGGGTGTTACTATTTTCGATGCATAAATATTTACAGTGGTTATATTTTCTTCTTGGATTGATTCCTTTATCATTATGTAATGTCCTCTGTCTTGTATTAGAGCCTGTGTTTTAAAGTCTGTTTTGTCTCACCTAAATATTGCTAACCCTGTTTTTATTTTTTTCATTTCCATCTGAATGACATACTTTTTTCTGTCTTTACTTTGAGTCTGGATAGGTCTTTCATTTGGAAATGGGTCTCTTATAGACAGCATACATATTGATCTTGTTTTTGTTTTTTTTTTACTTTTTTAAAAATATATTTTATCGATTATGCTATTACAGTTGTCCCATTTCCTCCCCTTTATTCCCCTCTGCCCTGCACACTCCCTCCCATTTCTGTTCCCCTCCTTTAGTTCCTATCCATGGGTCATACATATAAGTTCTTTGGCTTCTACATTTCCTGTACTATTCTTAACCTCCCCCTGTCTATCTTCTACCTACCATTTATGCTACTTATTCCCTGTACCTT
Source organism: Macrotus californicus (assembly GCA_007922815.1). Taxonomy (NCBI): domain Eukaryota; kingdom Metazoa; phylum Chordata; class Mammalia; order Chiroptera; family Phyllostomidae; genus Macrotus; species Macrotus californicus. The sequence goes on along the minus strand of VMDR010027682.1, from coordinate 7,886 downwards.
TTCCCCCTCTCTCCCTACCCACCCCCCTGATGATAACCCTCCGTGTGATCTCCATTTCTGTGATTCTGTTCCTGTTCTAGTTGTTTGCTTAGTTTCTTTTTGTTTTTGTTTTCGGTTCGGTTATTAATAGCTGTGAGTTTGTTGTCATTTTACTGTTCCTATTTTTGATCTTCTTTTTCTTAGATAAGTCCCTTTAACATTTCATATAATAAGGGCTGGGTGATGATGAACTCCTTTAATTTGACCTTACCTGGGAAGCACATTATCTGCCCTTCCATTCTAAATGATAGCTTTGCTGGATAGAGTAATAATCTTGGATGTAGGTCCTTGCCTTTCATGACTTGGAATACTTCTTTCCAGCCCCTTCTTGCCTTCAAGGTTTCTTTTGAGAAATCAGCTGATAGTCTAATGGGAACTCCTTTGTAGATAACTGTCTCCTTTTCTCTTGCTGCTTTTAAGATTCTCTCCTTATCTTTAATCTTGGATAATGTAATTATGATGTGCCTTGGTGCATGCTTCCTTGGGTCCAAGTTGTTTAGGACTCTCTGAGCTTCCTGGACTTCCTGGAAGTCTATTTCCTCTGCCAGATTGGGGAAGTTCTCCTTCATTGTTTTTTCAAATAAGTTTTCAATTTCTTGGTCTTCCTCTTCTCCTTCTGGCACTCCTATGATTCGGATGTTGGAACGCTTAAAGATGTCCTGGAGTTTCCTAAGACTCTCCTCATTTTTTTTTTTTTGAATTCTTGTTTCTTCATTGTGTTCTGGTTGAATGTTTCTTTCTTCCTTCTGCTCCAAACGGTTGATTTGAGTCCTGGCTTCCTTCCCGTCAATATTGGTTCCCTGTAGATTTTTCTTCATTTCACATAATGCAACCTTCATTGCTGCCTGGGTCTTTTTTATGCTGGTGAAGTACCCAGTGAGTTCCTGGAACATCCTGATAACCAATGTTTTGAACTCCGCATCTGATAGGTGGGCTATCTCTTCGTGGCTTAGTTGTATTTTTTCTGGAGCTTTGAATTGCTCTTTCATTTGGGCCTTTTTTTTTTTTTTTTTTTTTTTTTTTTTTTTTTTGTCTCAGTGCACCTGTTACATAGTAAGGGGTGGAGCCTTAGGTGTTCACCAGGGCAGAGCAACCTAGGTTGCTGCATTGTGACGCTGTATGTCGGGGAGAGGTCTGAGAGTAAACAGTGCTGCTTGCTCCGCTCTCTGCCGGTTTTCAGTCACTTCCTTGGCTACCCACAATCAAATTGGGCCCTTCTGGTGCTGATTTCTGGTGGGTGGGTGGGTGGGTGGGTGTGTGTACATTCTAGGACCCTGTGGGTATCTCCAGTGAGCTCTCATCTGAGGATGGGAGTTTCTTCCGCTGCTACCTCAACCCCCACAGGTGTTTTCAATCAGAGGTTTTGAGGATTTATTTTCCAGCACTGGAACCCTGGTTTGTGTGATATGTGTCGTTCCTCAGTTGTTCCTCCCGGTTTATCTGCATGCGAATGCTGGACAGCCCAGTCTGCAAGCCACCACCTTGCCCAGTCCTCCAGTTGCCTACCACCTTGCCTGACCCAGTTCTCCAGCCACTGCCTTGCCTCAAGTCCTCTCCGCCCAGCTGCCTCTCTCTGCCCCTCCTGCTGGTCTGGATGAACGTTTCTTCTTTAACTCCTTGGTTGTTGGACTTCCATACAGTTTGAATTTGTCAGTTCTTGTTTTTTGTTTTTAAACTCCTGTTGTCCTTCTTTTGGTTGTGCAAGGAGGCACAGTATGTCTACCTACACCTCCATCTTGGCCAAAAGTCTCAGACTCTGATTTTGTGTTCTTATCCGTTCAGCTACCATATGTCTTTTGATTGTAGCACTTAATCCATTCACATTTAAATTAATTATTGATAGGTATGTATTTATTGCCATTTTATTCTTTATAATAATATTCCTCTTTTTTTTTTCTTTTTTTTTCCTAAAGAAGTCCCTTTAACATTTCTTGCATTTCTGGTTTGGTGATAATGAACTTTTTTAGCTTTTTTATTTTTGTCTGAGAAGCTCTTTGTTCCTCCTCAATGTTGTTTTTTTAAATTTTTAAAAGATTTTATTTATTTATTTTTAGAGAGAGGGGAGCGGAAGGAGAAAGAGAGGGAGAGAAACATCAATGTGTGGTTGCCCCTCACAGGCTCCCAACTCAGGACCTGGCCTGCAACCCAGGCATGTGCCCCCACTGGGAATCAAACTGGCAACCCCCTGGTTCTCAGGCCCGTGCTCAATCCACTGAGCTACACCAGCCAGGGCTCTCCTCAATTTTAAATGACAGCTTTGATGGGTAAAATATTTAGTATCGGTTGATGTTCCTTGCTTTTCATAACTTTGAATATTTTCTGCCAATCCTTTCTGGCCTGAAATGTTTCTGTTGAGAAATTAGCTGACAATCATATGGGAGCTTCTTCACAGGTAACTGTTTTTTTATTGCCACTGTTAAGATTCTCTCTTTGTCTTTATCTTTGTCATTTTAATTATGATGTGTCTTGGTGTGGGCCTGTTTGGATTCATCTTGTTTGGACCTCTCAGTGCTTCCTGGACATGTGTGTCTTTTTCATTTACCACATTAGAGAAGTTTCAGTCATTATTTCTTGAAATAGCTTCTCAATCTCTTTCTATCTCTCTTCTTGTGGTACCCCTAAGATGTGGATGGTGTTATACTTGATATCCCAGAGGTCCCCTTAGACGGTCCTCCTTTTTAAAAGTTCTTTTTTCTTTTTGTTGCCCTGTTTGGGTGTTTTCCATTAATCTTGTCCTCCAATTCACTGATTCAGTCCTCTGCTTCGTCTAACCCGGTGTTGATTCCTTCTAGTGTATTCTTTACTGCACATAATTGTGTTTTTGATTTCTGGCTCATACTTCTTTATGGTTTTGGTGTTATTTTTTATGCTTACTATTACTTTAATTTCTGACTGAATGTATCCACTCTTTCGTTCTTCCCCTGAGTTCCTTGAGCATTCTTACAATCGTTATTTTTTTAAAGGTTTTATTTATCTATTTTTGGAGAGAGGGAGAGAAACATCAGTGTGTGGTTGCTTCTCGTGCACCCCCAACTGGGAACCTGGCCTGCAGCCCAGGCAAGTGCCTTGACTGGGAATTGAACCTGCGACCCTTTGGTTCACAGGCCTGTGCTCAGCCCACTGAGCTACACCAGCCAGGGCCATATAACCATTATTTTATACTCTGTATCTGGTAGCTTGCTTGCCTCCATTTTATTTAGTTTATTTTTCTGGGGATTTCTCCTTTTCTTTCATTTGGAGTGTTTCTTTGTCTCCCTATTTTGGCTGCCTGTCTGTATTTGTTTCAGTGTATTACGTAGATCTGCTCTGTCTCCCAGTCTTGGTAGTATGGGCTTATGTAGTAGGTGTCTTATGGGTTTCAGTGGCACAGTCTGTCTTGTCAACTGATCCAGGTGGTTCAGGAATGTTTCTTGTGTGGGATGTGTGAGCCTTCCTTTTATAGTTGAGTGTTGATTGCTCTGGTTGACCATGGTTAGGACTGAGCCTCATACTGGCTGACTATGAGGATTGACCCCGACCACAGTGTTCAATCTGCTGTGTGTAGACAGACTCCATGAAGCAGAATTTCCCCCAGCAGGGTCTGGTGCTTGAGGAGATCTCCCTTTGGATGTGCCTCTTGTGAAGCTAATTGGACTGTGCTCTGATTTGGTCTGAAGCTCACCACCATGTGTGTTGCTTCTGGGGGGTTTTGAGAGGGAATCCAGTGCAAGTCAATGTCAGATTCTGTCTCTGACCCACCCTAGGTTACCTGTTTTCATCTACAAAGAGATCCTAGTTTGTGTCAGAGTCTGCTGGCCTTAGGCACATGTGGAAGGGACCAAACTGCATAACATGGTCAGCTTCCACCAGCTGCTAGCACGAAAGCATGTCAGCAAATGGCCAGATGTCTGAGATGTGCCTGCAACTGCTGGCTGCGTGTTAGGCCCAGTCACTGAAAGAGCCTCTGGCAGTACATGATTTGCATGAGTTCTCATTGAGTATCAGGTAGAGTGAGTGCTGTTCACCAGGTTGATACAAATTGAAACTTGGCACCAGTGCTGGGTCTGAGACCACTCAGCAAAAGTCTCAGTGTATATACCAAGGCCAGCTGCCACTTGTGGACCATTGTGGTAGGGCACAATCTAAGGGGGTTATCAGGGTGAGGCCAACAGAGTTAATCAGGCTAAAAGAGATCATTATTTGGCCATGTGGGGAGAGGGCTTTACATCAGAATGGTGGCACTGGTTGGTGTAAGGGGGAAAATGGCCCTTTCCCTATTGCCACACAACTTAGCCTCACCCTGTGCGTCTCTGACACAACCTGAGTCTACCTAGATGTCCTCAAGAGCCCTCCAAGAAAGACTGCACTGTGGATCCAAGCTGGACACACCCAGCTTACTTCTCTGCTGGACATGAGCTTGGCAAGCCTGGGCCACTGGGAGTCAGGAGGGAGGAGCTACTGAATTTCTCCAGGGTGATGCTTAATAGAGGAGAGTGTTCAACACAGGGTACATGACATCTCTGGGCTGTGTGGGAGCACAACTCAACACAGGAAACTTGGCAGCTGTTCCTTGAACCCTCTTCCTAAATCCAAGCAACCCAATATCTCCCCACAGGACTCCAGTTTGCTCTGAGCCACCTTCCCTCTGCATGAGCCCAGAGTGAGTGGCCATCAACAAGATTTTGTGCATTGTCCCTTGCAGAGGACACGTGGATTTCTAGTAAACTCTGATCTCTTCCTGGTGGACAGAATCTCTGCTGATTTACACAGCCAGACATTATGTAGGCTCCAGTTCCCAGCTCTGGTGCTCTGGTTTTGAGATCCCTCGCTCCTCAGGGGTATTCTTTGCACCTGAGGTATCCTTCTGAATTCTCAACCACTGCACATGAGTGCAGGGCTGGCCCTTTTCACATCTCCACCCTTTCTACCAGTCTTAACACAGCTTCTTGTGTAAATCCTTGGGTATGGGTCTTCAATGAGTTATTCTGGTTCATTATTCTTTAATTTAGTTGTAATTCTGGTTTGTTCCTGGGAGGAGGTGAGTGTTATTTTTATCTACTCTGCCACCATCTTGGACCTTCTAAAAGAAGTGTATTCTTTTTTCCCCCATTAGTTTATTTATTTTTAAATTTATTTATTTTTTTTTAAAGAGATGGGAAGGGAGGTTGAAAGAGAGGGAGAGAGACCGTAATGAGAAAGAAACATTGACTGGTTGCCCCTTGTACATACACCAACTGGGGACCAAACCCACAACCTGGGCATGTGCACTGACTGGGAGTTGAATTGGTGACCTATTGCTTTGTGGGGTGATGCCCAATCAACTGAGCCACCATTGGTTGGCCAGGGTTCCATTTATTTTTTTATTGAATTTATAGGGGTGGCATTGGTTAATAAAATTATATTGGTTTCAGGTATACAATTAAAGAATACGTTATCTGTATATTTTATCCTGTGTTTACTACCCCAAGTCAATCAAGTCTCATTCCATCACCATTAATGCCCACTTTACCTACTGCTACCTCCCCCTCCCACCCTGTTGTGTCTGTCTCTGAGTTTTTACTGCTTAATCCCTTCACCTTTTTCATCCAGCCCCGCAAACCCTCACCACCTGATAGTTGTCAGTCTGTTTTCTATGTATGAGTCAGTTTCTACTTTGTTTGTTAGTTTATTTTGTTCATTAGGTTCCACATATGAGTGAAGTCATATGGTACTTGTCTTTCTCTGACTGACTTGGCTTCATTTAGCATAATATGAGGGTGGACCCCAAAAAACTGAGGATTTATTTATAAAAAATTGTGTATTGTCAACATGTTTAAACTTCAGTCACCTTCAGAGCACTCTCCATTGGATGCAGTTCACCTACTGAGACTTTTTTCCACTGCTCCAAACAGGTTTTGAACTCACCAATTTTTATGCCTTTCAGTGCTTCTGCCATTTTTTGTTTCACCTCTTCGACATCAGCAAAACATTTCCCTTTGAGGAATTTTTTCACCAGGAAGACAAATAAAGTCACTCACTGTGAGATTGCGTGAATAGGGAGGGTGGGGCATGGGAGTCATGCCATTTTTGGTCAAAAACTGCTGAACACTCAACATAGTATGAGCACCCATCATGAAATGGGCAAGTGCATTGAAAGAGTCTTAAAAACTTCACTGAAGCTGAACGCAGCCTCTCACAACAGTGCCTTCTGGCACACTCATACAGATGGGTTCCTAGAACACTCACCTAACATTGGAAGCCTGTAATACAAGGGGTCACCCTCCAGAAGATAGTTCCATTTTTGGGGCCTCCCCCTTCATATTCTTCAGGCCCATCCATGGTGTCGCAAAAGATAAGATTTCCTTCTTTTTTATAGCTGAGTGGTATTCCACTGTGTAAATGTATCACAGCTTTTTTATCCACTCACCTACTGATGGACATTTGGGCTACTTCTAAATCTTGGCTGTTGTAAATAATGCTTCGGTGAACATAGGCGGTGTGTATATTCTTTCAAATTAGTGTTTTGGGTTTCTTTGAATATATTTTCAGAAGTAGAACTGCTGGATCATAAGACAGTTCCATTTTTAAATTTAGAAGTAACTCCATACTGCTTTTCACAGTGGCCACACCAATCTAAATTTCCACCAGCATTGCACGAAGGTTATCCTTTCTCCACATCCTAGCCAGCGGTTGTTGTTTGTTTCATTGACAGTAGCCATTCTGACTGGTTTGAGGTGATACCTCGTTGTGGTTTTAATGTGCATCTCTCTTACAATTAATGACATTGAACATCCTATCTGTCTATTGGCCATCTGTATGTCCTCTTTGGAGAAGTGTCTATTCAGGTACTTTGCCTATTTTTTAATTGGATTGTTTGTTTTCCTGATGTTGAGTTTTATAAGTTCTTTATAAATTTTGGATATTAACCCCTTATCAGTTGTATCGATGAATATGTTCTATTCAGTGGATTGTCTTTTTATTTTGTTGGTTTCCTTTGCTCTGCAAAAACTTTTTAGTTGGACATAGTCCCATTTGTTTATTTTTTCTTTTGTTTCCCTTGCCCAAAGCAATAATATCAGAATATTGCTACAAGAAATGTCTGAGATTTTACTGCCTGTGTTTTCCTCTAGGATTCTTATGGTTTAGATTCTAACATTTTATTCTTTAATTATTTTGTGTTTATTCTTTGTGTAAAGTATAAGGAGGTGGTCAAGTTTCTTCTTCTTTTTTGTTTGTTTGCATATATCCATCTCATTTTTCCCACACCATTTTTTGAATAGACTATTTTTACCTCATTGTATATTTTGCTTCCTTTGTCATATATTAATTGCCTATAAAGTCACAGGTTTATTTCCAGGCTCTCTGTCTGTTATGTTCTATTTATCTATGCCAATACCATGCTGTTTTGATTACTATGGCCTTTTTTTTTTTAATATTTCTGTTTACTTATTTTTAGAGAGAGGGAAAGAGAGGGAGAGAAACATCAATGTAGGGTTGCCTCTTGCACGTCCCCTACTGGGGACCTGGCCTGCAGCCCAGACATGTGCCCTAACTGGAATCAAACTGGTGACCCTTTGGTTCTCAAGCCGGCACTCAATCCACTGGGCCATAGCAGCCAGGGCTGATTACTGTGGCCTTGTAGTATAATTTGATATCAGGTAGGATGGTTCCTTTAACTTAGTTGTTCTTTTTCTGGATTGCTGTGGCTATTCTGGGTCTTTTGTGGTTACATATAAATTTCTGGAATATTTGTTTCAGTTCTGTGAAATATACCATTGGTATCTTAGTAAAAATAGCATTGAATTTGCAAATTGCTTTGGGTAGTTAATTCTTCCTATCCGTGAACACAGTATATGCTTCCACTTATTTGTATGTTTCTTTAATTTCTT
>VMDR010027681.1:0-13470 GCA_007922815.1 Macrotus californicus | reverse complement strand
TTGAAAAGATCACATATTATTCAAATTATCAATCTATCTTTCATCTATCTATTCTCTGCCTAATTCAGAAAGGATTAAACTGAATGACGAAAGCAAATAAATATAAATCACTGATTGCATATTTCAGGCAATTTTTTATTTCAACTCTAATGCCTATTTTTCATGGATATAGGATATCAGTTAATGAAATAAGAAAAAGGGAAAGGGTCGTCAAGGAACATGTGTAAAGGACACATGGACAAAGCCAAAGGGGGGTAGGATTGAGGGTGGGGGGTAGAGATGGGTGGGGCAAGGGGTAGTGGGGGGGATGGAGACAACTGTACTTGAACAACAATAAAATAAATAAATAAAACTGGTATGCAATCCAAAAAGAAAAAAAAGAAAAAAAGAATGTTTTGAGATATTTAGGGAGAGTCAGAAGTTTCTGGAATTATTCAGTTAAGAGGTAGGCGGCTATCAACTTAAACAGAAATCAGTCCTGTTACCTTCCTTACACCCCTAATTTTATCACATATTAATTATGCCTATGCAGCATCCCCTTAATATAGATCTGTGTGTGTGTGTGTGTGTGTGTGTGTGTGTGTTTATGTGATCGGTGGTGTGGGTAGTTGTTTTCCCTCTGCATAAATCTGTGCAAGCTGCAGATTTAAGCCCAATCCCCACTCTATTAGAGGTAAGAAGAGATAATGAATTGGTGCAGTTAACAAAGAAGATTATTCAGAGGGTCTGGGGACAGGCAGAGAAGAGGGACAGTAAGCTAGTCTTTTATTAAACACATCATATGCATGACCTTCTTTAGAAATCTTTTCCCTAGTTTCTATAAATTTCAGGACAAAATATCTAAAATTGGGAAATCTGAAAATTATATTGCTTTTAGATTAAGGCACAGATCACAAGACCCTATGAATAAAACCTCTCTGCCACAAAAACGTCACATGGTTTATTTGCATAAAAACACACAAGGCGGGGCTGTGTGAGAGGCTAAAACGCAAGACAAGAGGAAAACTGTGCCAGGCAGAGAGTTGCCAATGATTTAAGCAGATGCCAAGTTAATTTGGGGGCCAATTTGTCATACATTCCCTTTGAACTGCAAAATTCAAAATTACAAAAATTTCAGCTTGAAATACCACGCTGTCTCCAGGAAACATCCCTCAGATATACAAGGTTATAATTACAGTGGAGGTGATAAGACATGTTCTTTAGTCTATACTTTAGCTGATGCTATTTAATTCATCTAAGTTTTTTTTCTCTTTGCTCCATTATCTTTCTAAATTTTCTATAAATTTTCTGGACAAGTCAGTTATGCCATGTTGCACACGCTGTCTAAAAAAACACCAGTGCCAAGAGCCAAAGAAAATTTGTTATCAGGGGACTGTCAGCCTACAAATCGCTATGACTGATAGAAACATCCTTTCTGTTGTTAACAAATTATGTCAAAAGCACATACAATGAAATTCAAGTATGCTAATGCTACAAATGCAATTTGACATTTCAAAGCAGATTCCTGCCTAGATCTCAGAACCAGCACTAGAGTATACAGAGCTATTGAGCTATTTATGTTATTTTTGCCCTTTATTGGCCTAAGATGTTTTATTGGAAAGATACCTATTAAGGTAGAAATGGGAAGTTGGGAGTCACGGAGTGGGAGGGAGGCTCAAGTTAAGACAAAACTATTAGTCATTCCTAAGGCACTATCTTTAGCTGAAAATATGCTCATGGTTGTTAAAAATTGCAGTGTTTCCATGGCAGAGTGTGGTAAACAATTTTGAGTTAATCAGAAGACTGACTCCCTGCACAGACACTCTGTTCTCTACAATAAATCCCACTTTAAAGTAAGAAACAGAATGCTGATCTTTCAAATCTGGGATAATTCCTTCTAATTCTTCAAGCCAGGATTGCGTGTAGACGGTTCTGTGTGTCCGAGGTGCAGTCTGCGGTCCATGAGGACAGAGTTGTGGACTTTGTAGACAAATAATATTTTACCTGTGTAAGGTGTAACATAGACAATGTAAAATGTTTCCTAGGAGTAAATAGGAAGATGAAGGAGAGAAGGAAATAAATATTGATTAAGAACTTGCAGCGTGCAAGACACCTTATGAATTTCATACGTCAGGTTTTAATTGAATTATTCTTTCCTATCTCAGAGCCCATTCTAAGCACTTGTGATACAGCACTGAGGTAAACTGTTAAAAGAAAAAACATACGACCCTGATGGAGTTTGTATTTCATAAAGAGAAGATAGACAATGCAATAAAAATAATAAAGAATTAATTTAAATATATATTAGAAGCCACAGTGTGCCATAGGAAAAGAAACAAAAACTGAAATAGCCTGAGGGGAGTCAAGGTAGAGAATCTGCTCTTTGAAATCGGGTGTCCCGGTAGCAGCCCTGAAAATGGAGTATTTGAGCAATCACCTGAGGAGATGATGTACTAACCATATGGATGTTAAGGGGAAGAGAATTCCAGTGGGAACAGTGGGTATAAAAGTCCTCAGGAAAGGCTGTGCCTGAGAATATTAAAGGGCTAAAGAGTGGCTAGAGTGGATTGGGTGGGGCTGGAGGGCCAGCAGGGGATAAGTTCATAAGGAAAGAGAAGCCATGTCATGTAAGATTTTGTAGACCACTGTAAGAATGGTAGGGTTGATTCTGAAGACAATAGGGAAGCATAAGAGGATTCTCTGTAGAGGAGTCTCATGCTCTGATGGAAAGAGCAACATCATTCTGAAGCTTTTGAAAACACTTGGGTAAGAGTTTATGGTGGCTTCAATGAGGATAGTAGTAGTGAAAATAATATAAAGTGGTTGAATTTGGTTCTGTTTGGAAGATAGAAACAGCAGGATTTCCTGATTAAATGGAAAGAATAGTGGGATCGGAGATAAAAGAAGTCAAGAATAACTCCTAAGTTTTTGTCCTGAGCAATTGGAGGGATGAAGTCTTTACTATTTACTGAGATACGGAAACAAGTATGACAAGAAGTGAGAGCCTAGTTTTTGAGTGTGTCTATTTGAGATACTTACTAAACAGTATCTTGAAGATTTCAAGCAAGTTGTTGGATACATTGCCTGGAATGCAGGAATAAAATCTGGACTGAATTTATAAACATGCATACACACAATTAATAATTAAAATAAAATAAAATAAAATGGTAACATGAACCTGGGTGAAATAGCCAACCAGGGGAGTATAGTTATATAAAGGAGGGAAGATCATGAACCTTGAATCAGTCTGAAGATAAGGGTTGAAGGATTCAGCACAAGAATGAAAATAAACCACCTGTGAGATAAGAGGAAATTCTATAGAATGCATTGCCTAGAATGCCAAAATGAGTGTTTTAAAGAGAATAATGTGATGAACTATCGGAAATGGTACTGAGACCTTATAGAAGAGATTTTACAGGAGCGGAGAGGGAAACCTTTGGAGTAGGCCTAACAAAGAATTGGAAGAGAGAATTGGTAATGGCAAACAATGACTACAATTCTGAAGAGCATTTTTAAACCATAGCTCAGAATGAGAGCTACCTACAGGAGTAAGTAAGGTCAAAGAAAAGTTTTAACAATTATTTTTAAATATAGGAGAAATAACATTTTATGTGCCAAAGAGCATAAGCCAATACACAAGAAAAAAATGATGAGGTAAGAAGGAAAGGAAAAAATGATGCTGGAATGATGCTCTGGAGTGGATGAGGACATAGTGAACACATGGAGAGATTGAGTTTAGACACAATCATCAGGAGTCCATCTATGCTCACTAAAGCGGACATACCTTATGTGGGTGTGGATGCTGGTGAGTGGAGCGGCGTCCAAGTTGTGTTGAAAGTCTTTGGAAGTTCTCTTTTGACTGCTTTATATTTTTTAAAGATTTTATTTATTTACTTTTAGACAGAGGGGCAGGGAGGGAGAAAGAGAGGGAGAGAAACATCAATGTGTAGTTGCCTCTCACGTGCCCCTTCCTGGGGACCTGGCTCACAACCCAGACATATGTCCTAGACCCAGAATGGAACGGGTGACCCTTTAGTTTGCAGGCCCCCGCTCAATCCATTGAACCACACCAGCCAGGGCTTGGCTGCTTTGATTGAAAAGTGAAGATGGGTACAAGATCAGCTGAGAAAGAGGCTGAGGGAAGAGGTTTCCAAACTGCATGAGAAGAAAGTATAAAATAGTCATTTAGAAGACTCCAAGAGTAAACAGATTTTGTGGAATATAGAATGATCACCATGAATAATAAGGTCCACCTGAGATTGTTGGTCATGAACTAAAAGTTCAACCAGCCAGCAAGGTTTGTTTGCTCTGGCCATGTGCAAACACAGAATAAACAAAATGTGCAGATAATATTGTTATCCTCAAGTTTCCATTGTTTAATGTGGCCTTTTGCCAGAGCCCATACTCACTTCTTAAAGCAAGGAAAAAAATATTACTTCTAAAATCCAGTTTAAATTGTTCTGTCTGTTCCAAATATTTAGCAATCTCTTTAGGTGAAGTCTGTCTGGAATAAAAACACCTCTTCCATGGACTCCGACCCTGCACCTTCTCCTAAAACACCCTAGTGAAGGGAGGTGCGGTTTACTTGATATCAGGGCAGTAGTGAGAAATGCGTGCCCTTCACTTGCTCTGTCTTCTCCCTCCATGCTGTCCACAGTCTCCTGGGCCATCACATGCCCTGAATGGAATATAGTCATGCACTGAATAAGGACACTCTGGTCAATGACAGACTGTATGAATGACAGTGGTCCCATAAGATTAAAGCGGAACTGAAAAATTTCTGTCACCTAGTGGTGTCATAGCCATGGTAACGTGGGCGGTATCACTCGTGTGTTTGCAGGGATGCCAGTGTGAACAGACCGGCTGTGTTGCCAGCCGTATAAAAGTTCAGCATGTACAATCAGGTACAGTGCACATTACTCAATAATGGTAATAAATGACTATGTTACTGGTTTACATATTCACTATTCTATACATTTTATCATTATTTTAGAGTTCAGTCTTTCTACTTATATAAAAAGAAGTTTTCTGTTAGCCTATATGCTGTATTATATATACCAGCAGCAGCCTCACACCTCTCGTGTTAACCATTTATTACATCGTTTTCTCCTGTGCTTTGATTTAATCTCATGCTGTTTTGCACAGTAATGTGCTGTGTAAGCTTGCAGTTTAGGGATAATAGGTTATATCACATAGCCTAGGTGTGTAGTAGGCTATACCACCTAGGTTTATGTGAGGGCACTCAGTGATGTGTGTGCAATGACAAAATCACCTAAGCATGCATTCCTCAGAATGTATCCCTGTCGTTACATGATGCATGACTCTAATGACCTTGCCCCCTGTGCATGTGCATGTAGGAAGGGCCATGGGAGGGCAGTCTAAACTTACCTGCATCATGGAATTGAGTGTCATACTGGGGTTGGGGGCACTCTTGCTCCTCAGAAGGTCAAAAACTGGAGCACAGCAGCTGGGGGTGTGTAAGTTTAATTGTCTTTTTTGATTACTGCAGGGTTCCTCTTGGCATGAACACCTATTTGGGAATAAGTGGGCCACCCACAGGACCGTGTGGAAGTGGAAGGAGATGAAGCAGCCAAGGCTGGTGGGCAATGGCCAATGGGCTGAATGAAGGACTAAGCAGAGGGTCTGTAGTGAACCAGCAGGACCCTGGCGAGGCTGACTCAGCTGGGAGCCCTGCTAGTGTCTGGCCACACACAGAGAGAGGGCAGGCTACTTTCAGCCTCAAATGGCAGAATTCACCAGTTGTTTGCAAGAAAAATCTGTGAATAATAAATACATTTCTAAGGGAGGGGCATAGAAGGGGAAAAGGATGAAATGTACAAAGTGTACAGAATTGATTAATGATCCTAATAATAATAACCTACATGTTAATAGCACTTAAGTAGTTTTGGAGATCTTTTTCATCATGTTTTCCCCCTCCCAGCCTTCCTCTTCCCACTAATTTCACTGGCAAAGCACTGCTTCCATTCTAATGTAAATATAGGTACACCCTAATGAAATTTGATGAAGTAAATGAACAAGAAGACAAACACTGGAGGGTTCCATATAATGGAAAAGTCGGCATTCTGAGCCAGGCTATAAAGAATAATAAATAACGATGAACAGAGCACATCCCATGTCAGCAGCAAGCTCACAGGAGCTAGAAAATACAGAGTGTATTGGAGTGATATCATAGTCGGCTGTTTGAATAGCGCAGTAAAAAGACCACAGGACTAGTCAACAGGCTTCGGTGCAATTCCTGCTTCTGTCATTTATTTTCTGTACGAATCTGCAAAAGATAGTTAACTTCTCCACTCCTCAGCTCCCTGAGTAAAAAATAGAAATAAACAGGTTGTCTTTCAATATTGTTGTAAAGTCTAAGTGAGACAATTTAGGTATATCATTTAGCACCCAGCAGGTCTTCATTATTGCTATGTGGGAAATAGTAAGGAAAATAGGATTTAATATAAAGTTCAGGATGAAATTGGGGCCGAACATCAAAGTCATGATAAATATCAGATGAGATGCCATGCCCCGGATAGTGGCGACTTTGTGAAAAACTATGAACTGTGAATGTTAGTACTGATTCAGTGGGGAATACTAGCCCTGACTATAGCTTTGGTTTGCGGATCTTTGCAGCAAGGGAGCTGTGGGGTGTCTCACTGACAATGTAGGTAAGTCCTTATTACAGAGTGTGGGCATGCATAAAGTAATTTTGGGGAGGGAGTTGGGGTGTGCTGTGGATTGGGTAACGTCAGGAAGTGAGATTAAGGCTGGGTATCTTAATGACTATCTTGAGAAGAGAAGATTAGTACAAGGACAGATCTAAAACAGGTAAAGCAGCAGCCATCACACAGATTAGCCAATACACAGGTATTGTGGTTTGGACAATGCTCTTGTTTTTCTGTGTTCAGACAAGATAGCCAAGTGGACTTGATTTTGTCTTGATCCCTCAGGGTCCAGTGTAGCTTGTCTGATTTCTGTGAAGTTGTGATGTTCAACAGGAGAATCACAATGCTTAGCTGTGAGTGACAGGCCGGCTTCCAGCAATATCAAGACCTAAGGAATAATGCCTGGACAGCTCCAAGGTGTGTGGGGCTGTTTTCTTCTCTGTGGTAAAGTCAAAGATGTGTGCTTTAGGAGATGCACACAAAATTGATGAGCAGGAGAGAAATAAGAACTGGATCCTATTACATCAGATGAGTGAAAATGAGAACTTGAACTAGTGATGCAAGGAAGGGTAGTGATTCGCCTACAAAACTGGATTACTTATTTATCAGAAATGGTTTAAATGGGATTCCTGGGCTGTGTGGTCAGTTGGACAGTTCTATATCATCTTTAATGTTTATGTTTCATAACTCTATGCTTTTATTTGACGTATTCTATCAAAGAAGTCTTTTCTATTGTGATGGTGGTTTTGACTACCTGGTGTCACCCAAATTATCAATTTAGTATAAAACTTATCAGGTCTCTTTCACCACAGCAGTGACATCTTGCAAAATTTCCTGAGATGCCACCTGAGGCCAGCAGGGGAGAAACAAATGACTGGGCTCCTCCCTCCTACCTGATACCAGACATGAACAATCTCCTCTTATTTCTACCATATAGTAGGTGCTTTTTGGTAAGACTTTACTTTTAAAAAGGGGCACTAGTTCTTATGTAAAAATCACCACCCTACAGGAAGATGGCGGGAAGTAGGTGGGAGCTGAGCCAACCTGCCTGTGCACCCAGCTGGGGCACCTAGTCGGTCTTCTGAAGAACGGAGTGAACAGCCAACAGAATTCCAGCTGGTATGAAGTTTGGAAGCCAAAGGTTGTAGAGGACATTTAAAAATTGTAAGTGTTAGAAATTCCTGAGAAATAGAGGCAAGAGGAACCAGATGATCTGATCCAAGTGCCTTGATTTGATGCTGCGTCTACAGGCAGGTTGAGTCAGAATTGATTGCAGCAGCAAGGGGAGACAGGAATGGGGTTTTTTAAAGGAAAAAAACAAGGGGTTTGTGAAGGGATGGGGGGGTTAGTTTCTTGTTCTTCCAGGCAGGTACCTCAGGGTTCCAGGATGTGAGCCGGGACAATGGGTTAGGTAAAGGGCCAGTCTGTTCCCAGGTACATAAGGGTCAGTCTGACCACTGGCCATTGTGGCTGGCACCAGATGCCCATTGTCCATGGTGGGAGAGAGTTTCGATGGAGCTGCAGGCTATCAAGGGAGTCAGGATAACTGAGTCATGGGCAGTCCACTGGGTTGGAAAACTGGCCTGACTGGGTCATGAGCAGTTTGGCAGGCTGGGAAACTAGCCTGACCCTTTCAGTAAGGAGCTTTTGTAGGCTGATGGGAGGGTCCCAGGGCCCTGGGCCAGAGACTGCACCTGCTGGGGGAACACTGGAGGAGAGCCCAGCCAGTGATAGCAACTTAGCGGCTCTCTCCCCTTCCAGAGGGGTGAAGTCCCAGACACCAGCCAGGAGAGACCTGGACTCATAAAGTTACTGGAGGGATAAAAAGGCAGTAATTGACACATAACCTGTGGTGTACCCTGGCTGATGTGGCAGCAACTGGCTGGGACAGTACCAGAGAAATTGGGGAGCTGGGTGACACCTGGAGCTGGGAGAAGAGATGGACAGCAACTGGCCATGACCCAGACAGACCCTGGACTTGTCAGAGAGTTGGACTGTGTGGAAAGCCCCTTGCTTGTTAAGCGCGGCAGGTGGCACTCAAGGGGACTTTATAAAAAAAAAGTACTAAGCAGCCACGCAGGGACCTTGCTTGTGCAGAGGCCAGGCCAACAAAGAGGGAGGAGGGTGGGCGCGATTTGCCTCCAAACCAGGTGGATTATCGGCGCTGGTCTGGTGCAAATTCACGGAGTGGGCAGTGCGGGCACACAGTACTCTCAGGGTGTGGGCTGGAAACTGGGCACCTGTGATTACTGTAGCCCAGGCTGAGCCCCTGTCTTTGCAGAACCACAGGAAAGGAAAGAAGACGGAGCCCAGGCCCCCTCTGCCTGCAGGGTCAGGGAAGACCTGCAAAACTGGTTTGGCAGATGTAAAATCAGGAGATTTTTTTCCCCCAGAGTGAGACAATAAGACCTGTAGCTGTGAGACAACCAGAGATCAGTAGTCAGAAGGCAGACGCCAACAGCTGAGACAAATTTCACTTTGCTATCTTTCAGAACTTGCATTTTTTCATTTTTCTTCTTTCCGTTTGTTTAGGTTTTTTTGTTTAGTTTTGTTTGCTTTTATTGTTCGATGTTTTTATTCTTCCTTTCATATTGCATTTGAATTTTTCTTATTTCACTTCACTCATATTCCAAATAACACACTGCTCTTGGTCTATTACTTTTTATTCTTTTTACTCGGATTATATATTTCTTATACTGTTGTTGTTCCAAATCACACACAGCACCCTTCCCTGGTCTTAATCCATTTTGCCAACTTCCTGAGCTTTATTTCTGTTGTGGTGAACTTTATTTTTTCTCACACTACACCAAGTTTCTATCCCTTCCTCTCACTATTTCTCCTCCATCTAACCTTGCATAAGTGCTCTTTCTTCTTGGGTCAGCTCACATCCGTTTTCCCTTCTAATAAGAATCTCACCTCTTTCTCACCTTTTATAAAAAGTGGCTAGATAGGTGAAATATCATGATTATAGCTGTACTTCTCCAAAGGAAATCCTATTTGTTCACTACTTGTTGGTACTTTAAATCTCAGAGACTACTCTCCCGCTATCTTACTTCATTTTGCTTTCACCCTGCCCATGATCAGTTCAGTAAAGTATTTTATTTCGTTGTTTCTCTCTCCTGTTTTTTTTCTTTTCCCCCCCTCTCTCAACCTAGACTTTACCTTTTTAATTTTACTTCAAACCTCATAGTACACTCTTCCCACTTCTTACCTCATTGTTCCCATCACCCTTTTGTGTTTTACTTATGTTGTAAATTTTGTTATCTCCCTTTCTTCACCTTGGTTCCATCACAACTCTTATCAATTCTCTTCCCTCTTATCACACAACATTTTCCCCTCTTTTAGTCATCTCATATTCCCTTTGTCATATTTTATAATTCTGTAATCTCTCTTCACCTTTATTAATCTTAGTTCAATTGTGGTAGAGACAGCTGATGTGGTAGGGGTGTTCTTTTTGCTGGCATAGGTTTGGTTGTCTGGTAATACTGCTTTGTTAACCAACACTTGTACAACAGCATACAAGACAAGGTGGGAGTTGTGAATACCAGTAAATCCACTGGAGGAGAGAACCCACCAACAAAGGAGCCACCAACAGCTAAACCCCAAGTACAAAAATAGAGCCCACACAAGTTGAAGAAAGGGCAACCCTAGAGCATCCAGACAAGGCGATCAAAGAGACTGCACCACTGAGTCCCATAGAACCCCTACCACAGAAGTTCACCCTACAAAGTCAGCTGGCAAAGTAGAGCATCTGGAATTGCGGAAATAAACAAAAAGAGTCACCTAAAATGGGGAGAAAAAGAAAGAACCCACAATCAAAAGGAATGGGAGACTCCCCACTAAAAGAGCTAAATGAAATTGAGGCAAGCAAACTATCAGATATAGAATTCAAAAGAATGATTATAAGGACGCTTAAGGAACTTGCTGACAACTACAAGGAACTGAGTGGAAACTACAACAGTATGAAAAAGAAAATAGAAACTATAAACAAGAACCAGAAAGAAATGAAGAATAAAATTTCTGAAATAAAAACATATACTAGAAGGAATTACAAGCAGGCTGGATGAAGCAGAGGGTAGAATTAGTGAGCTAGAAGACAAGGTAGAAAGAAATACCCAGATATAGCAACTGCACGAAAAAAGACTTAAAATAATGAAGACAGCTTAAGGGAGCTGCAAGACAACATGAAACACAACAACATACGAATCATAAGAATAGCAGAGGAGAAGAAAAGGAGCAAGGGATAGAAAACCTGTTTGAAAAGATGACAGAAAGTTTCCCTAACCTGGAGAGGGGAAAAGCCATGCATATTCAGGAAGCACAGAGGGTCCAAATCAAGATGAATCCAATGAGGCCTACTTTAAGACACATCATAATTAAAATGCCAAATGTTAAAGACAAAGACAGAATCTTAAAGGCAGCCAGGGAGAAACAGGAAATAACATACAAGGGAGCTGCGATAAGGCTAGCAGCTGATTTCTCAACAAAAACTCTATAAGTCGGAAGGGAATGGCAAGAAATATTCCAAGTAATGATCCAGAAGGCTCTCAGTTGAAATGGAAGGCCAAATAAGGAGCTTCCCAGACAAAAGAAGGCTAAACAAAAGAATATACATCCACCAAACCAGCACTGCAAGACGTGCTAAAGAAATTGCTTTAAGAAGGAGAAGAAAAAGAATGAAAGAGAGAGAAACACTGGTGCAAAGGGGTAAAAATAAATAGGTACCTATCAAAAATAACCTTAAATGTAAATGGATGAAATGCTCCAATCAAAAAGACATAGGGTAGCTGAATGGATAAGAAAACATGACCAGCACATATGACACCTACAAGACACCCACCTCAGAGCAAAAGACATACGCAGGCTAAAAGTAAAGGGCTAGAAAAAATATTCCAAGCAAATGGACAGGAAAAAAAAGCTGGAGTAGCAATGCTTATATTAGAGAAAATAGACTTCCAAACAAAGGCCATAAAAATAGACACAAAAGAACACTTCATAATACTCAAGGGAAGAATTTATCAAGAAGACATAAACATTATAAACGTATATACACCCAACACAGGAGCACCCAAATATATGAGGAAAATCTTGGAGGACTTCAAGAAAGATATAGACAGCAACACACTTATAATAGGGGATTTTACCACCCCACTGTCAACAATGGACGGATCTTGCAAACAAAATATCAACAAGGATATTGCAGCATTGAACAATGCCTTAGATCAAATGGACTTAACTGATTTTATATATATATATATAACTTTTCATCCAAAAGAAGCAAAATACACATTCTTTTCTAATGTACATAGAACATTTTCAAAGATAGACCACATGATAGGACACAAAACAAGCCTCAACAAATTCAAGAAAATTGAAATTATATCAAGCATTTTCTTGAACCATAAGGGTTTGAAACTAGAAACCAACTTCAAGGAAAAAACTCAAAAACATTCAAATTCATGGAGACTGAATAGCATGCTATTGAACAATGAATGGGTTAATAATGAGATCAAATAAGATATCAAAAAGTTTCTGAAAACAAATGAAAATGAACACATAACAGCCCAAAACCTATGGGACACAGCAAAGGTCATCCTGAGAGGGAAATTCATAGTGATCAGGCCTACCTAAAAAGAGAAACATTTCAAATAAACAACCTAATCCTACATCCACAAAAAATGGAGGAACAACAATAAACAAAACCCACAGTGAGTAGAAGGAAGGAAATAACCAAGATCAGAGCAGAATTAAACAACATAGGACTAAGAGAACAACTCAAGGGATCAATAAATCCAGGAGCTGGTTCTTTGAAAAGATAAACAAAATCAACAAGCCTTTAAGCAGACTCATCAAGAAAAACAAGAGAGAGGACAAAAATAAATAAAATCAGAAATGAAAGAGGAGAGATTATTACTGATACCACAGAAATACAAAGGATTGTAAGAAATTACTGTGAACAACTATATGCCAAGAAATTTGAAAATCTGGGTGAAATGGACAAATTTCTAGAAAAATATAATCTTCCAAAACTGAATGAAGAAGCAGAAAGCCTGAACAGACCAATAACAGCTAGTGAAATTGAAGCAGTAATCAAGAAATTCCAGGCACACAAATCCTCTGGATGGTTTCATAGGAGAATTTTACAAAACATTTAAGGAAGAACTAAGCCCTATACTTCTCAAACTACTTCAAAAATTCCAAGAAGAGGAATGACTCCCAAACTCTTTTTATGAAGCCAGCATCATCCTAATCCCAAAACAGATAAAGACATAACAAGAAAAGAAAACTACAGGCCAATATTGCTGATCAATATAGATGCTAAAATCCTCAACAAAATATTGGCAAACCACATCCAGCAATACATTATAAAGATCATACACCATGATCAAGTGGGATTCATCCCAGGGATGCAAGGATGGTATAATATTCACAAATCAATAAATGTAATATCTCACATAAAAGGAAAGACAAAAATCACATGATCATATTAATAGATGTGGGAAAAGCATTTGATGAGGTTACAGCACCCATTTATGATAAAAACACTCAGCAAAGTGGAAGTAGGGGGCACATACCTCAATATAATAAAGGTCATATATAAGAAACCTACAGCCAACATCATACCCAATGGGCAAAAACTAAAAGCTTTCCCACTAAGATCAGGAACAAGACAAGGATGTCCTCTTTTACCACTTCTATTCAACATAGTATTGGAAGTTCTAGCCACAGTGATCAGACAAGGAAAAAAAAAGGCATCCAAATTGGAAAGGAGGGAGTAAAACTACCCTTGTTTGCAAATGACATGATAGTGTGATTTTTGTCT
>VMDR010027680.1:0-13458 GCA_007922815.1 Macrotus californicus | reverse complement strand
TAATAGCTTAATTCCATAGTTGCACTGGCCATGTTTTAAGTGCTCCATAGCCGCATTTTGCTAGTGGCTACAGCATTAGGCAACACAGACATAGAGCATTTCCATTGTCACAGACAGTTCTGTTGGGAAATGTTGGTATAGAGTTTTAATAAATATCTCACAATTTAAATGTAACAATTTGTTGAGTACCAGGTATGTGTCAGATGTTATGTTAAGCATTTTTCACTTTTCTCATGTGATATTTCATTTAATACTCACAAAAAATAGCTGTGGGATAGATTTGTTATACTCACTTTTCAAGTAAAAAAATGCAGCACCCCAGGAAGTGAACTGATTTGATTGAAAGGGCTGTCAATCAGTTTTGATCTGTCCAACATCACAATACTAGAGCTGGTCAGCTGGGACGTTTGGCCTTGTGGCTGCTGATTTCCTCTGTCAGGACAGCAAGGAAACCCAGCTCTTTGCATCCTGTGCTGGGAATCAGGACTTAGAGACACACACCTCCATCCACTCAGTTCTTCTTCTTCTTTGTTTTAAAGATTTTATTTATTTTTAGAAGAGAAGGAAGGGAGGGAGAAACAGAGGTAGAGAAACTTCATGTACGAGAGAAACATTGATCAGTTGCCTCTCACACGCCCCCAGTCCGGGACCTGGCCTGCAACCCAGGCATGTGCCCTGACTGAGAATCAAACCCATGATCTTTTGGTTCACTGGACAATACCCAGCCCACTGAGCCACACCACTCAGGGCCACTCAGTTCTTCTTTATGGCCACAGCCCCTTTAGTTGACTTGGAATGCTGGGCTGTGGTCCTCAGCCACTCCCTTGAGGTCTTAAAGTCCAAGCTTCTCAACGTTACTCACAAAACCCACCACAATCTTGTCTGAACCTAATTCTCCTGCATTATTTTTCCCCTCTCTACTTCCCAACCCGTTCTTCACACATATGGTTCACTTGGTCTGAAAGCCTCTTTTATTCTTTCAACCTATTTGACTGTTGATGATTTTTACTACTCAGCTCAAGTCCTGCTTTCCCTAGGATGCTTCACGGTAAGCACAGAATGTGACTTGGAAGTCCCCCAGCCTGTTCTTACAGCGCCTTGTTCTTAGCTCTTTTACCAATCACACTTGTCACAATGTAATCACTGGTTCACTTGTGTGTTTCCCCATTGACTATTATCTCCTTGAGAGCAAGATCCATATCTTAATCTGCCACAATGCCAGATAGAGATATAAATCTTTAACTCCAGTTGTGGAAGAACTTTTTTTTCTTTCCTGATATGAGATGTCGGTATTATCCGGAGATAGGGAAGTAGAAGGAGAGAGGATCCTTTCTTAGGCAAAATAGACTTCAAAGAATCAGAGAGTCTCCATCTTTTTCACATCCCATAGGTTCATCTTCTCCAAAAACAAATAAGGAGCATCACCTGTCTTGGCTGGCCCTCAGATTAAGATGATCTCTAGGAATACTGTGGCTGCTTGCTTCAGAATGTGGGAGAGAGAGGACAGGTCCTGAACAGAAGAGCCTGTAGCTTCCCAGAAAGGTTGGATAACGCACTTCTCTGATAACTCTGTTCCCTTCAAAAGCTGGAAGTGGACCCCATCTCATAGGTTTGAGAAGGAGGCTTCTTCCTTCCACCCCCCAACTCCCAGCCATGCTGTCTGCATCTTCAGAGAAGTCCCCCCACCCTACTCCTTCATTAACTCTCCTCTGTGCCACATAGAGCTGGCTTGTGGTGACACCTGCCATCATGTGTCACAGGCTGACACGCAATCACTCTGTGGAGGGTGCTGCTCTGCTACAGAGCACACATCAGACTGACACAATTGCCTCTCCTTGATGGGGAAGAGCAATTCTTCCACATTCCCAGGTAGCAAAAGCTGCTAAAAACCGCCAGGCTCCTGTAGCAGTATGATGGGAATAGGGACATTATAACTAGGGGAGATTTTATAACTGTCATTCACACTCTGGGCCTTGGGAGGTGTGACATGTGCTTATGATAATTACTTGTCCTCATCTCAAGCATATTGATTCCTTTATCCATTCATTTATCTATTCATGTATTCAACAAATTTGGGGGATACTTTCTGAGATCCAGGCACTTGTAGGAAGTACCAAGGGGACCCAGGAGTAAACAAAACAAAGTCCCCGCCATTAAGAACATCTCATTCAAGAAGGAGACACGGGCCCATGAATGTGACTGTAATATAATGTGACAAGGGCTATGAGAGAGTCAGACATGAATTACTATTAGGCAGAGCACCATGGAAGGAGCCATGCAGGAAGCCCAAGGGAATCGGGGAAGGCTTCACAAGGGAAATGAAATAGGAGCTGATGTTTGAAGGACAGTGGCATTTCCATGAGTTGGGTAAGGAAGAAGTCTTTCCTGACAGGGGCAGTGGCAGGTGCAGAGGAGGTAAGTGTTAAGGGGCAGGGGCTGCAGTGCTCTGTGACTGAGCGTGAGATAAGCCAGTGAGCGCGACAGGAGATGCCATTGGACAGGCCATGGGGAACACTGTATGCCAGGTCTTTGACTTTCTCATGTTGACAACGGGCAGTCATTGGCTCATTAGGCAGGGCTGAGCACAATCTGAGATTTTCAGGTGAATGCTCTCCACTTTTATGGAATCAGGAGCAATGATAGGTTTTTTAAAGTTCTGTATATTTCCTTTGCTTATTTTTATCTTGGTGTTTTTATAATGGTTAAAAATTCTCAAACACATACACACAATGACACGGAAGGCCTAATGGTTTACATTTGTGGGTAGCATTGGTATAGGGGAGCTAAGGGACTGACTCTCACTCTGCAGGGTAAAGCAGGACGTAGCAGTATGAGAGAGAAAAAGAAAGGAGAGCTTAGGATGCTGGTGCTAGTAGACGAGGGTGAAGGGGTCCAGAGACACCAATCTGGGGCACAGAAATTGTCAAGTAGCCTTGGAGCCTAATTGCCTGATCGGTCTCCCAGTAAGGGCTGATCTGGTGTCCAGCACGGCCGCAGGGCAAGGGTCTGGAGGACACACTTATATAGGGTGGGGCAAAAGTAGCTTTACAGTTGTGAGTGTGTGAAACAGAGTGTGTTATTGTATTACTATTTATTAATTATCGTATCATTTTCTATAGGAACAACTCTAAACCTACTTTTGCTGTGAGGAAAAAGTTATGAGTGAGGTTAGAGAGACATGGAAAACACAAAGGACAGCCTTACCTGGGCAGGTAGATGCTGATGCTTTGCTGATTGTTCATTTGCTTACATAGGTACGCCCAATAAAACTTGTGTGTGGGGACAGAGCAAGGTGAGAAAGGCATTGGCAAT
The DNA here is from genome assembly GCA_007922815.1 of Macrotus californicus. Taxonomy (NCBI): domain Eukaryota; kingdom Metazoa; phylum Chordata; class Mammalia; order Chiroptera; family Phyllostomidae; genus Macrotus; species Macrotus californicus. The sequence continues at coordinate 10,146 of VMDR010027680.1, read as the reverse complement.
AAGATGGCTCCATGGGTCTTCCTTTTATGTCCTCAAGGGTATGACCAGCTGAAAATAGCAGGAATACTGTCTAAGATTATGCGAGGTACTTGGCAGCAAAAGAATTAGGATCAGACAGAATTAAGTTTAAATTCCAGCTCTACTGCCAAGTCTCTGTCTCCTCGCTTATAAAATAGACATGGAAATATTTACCTTTTAGCATGAATGAAAGGACAAGCTAAAGTAATGTATGTGAAATGTTCAACCCACTCCCAGGCATTCAAAGAAGAGAACTATAATTTTACAGAGTTTATATGTTTTCTATGTAGCACAGTTCTGGGCACTCAAGAAACTTAAGTGTATTCCTTGGCATGACTTCTCTTGGTTTTCCAGTACACTGGAAGTTTAAATTAATCCTTTGTAAGTATGAGGGACATTAAGTGTTGTCAGTGCTTGGTATTGAAGGAGATAGTCATTTGTCAGTAATATTGACCCAAGGTAAACCAGTCAGGTAGAAAGAGGCATCCCTTTGAAATGATGTGACAAATGGGGCTCCATCACTCAAGTGAGGAAACAGTAATTGGGTCACTGGATCTAGTGGGCCTGCTCTGACACTTAGTCAGTCATTGCAGTCCCAACAAACAGGATTCCATGGTCATTTGTACAAGCTGGGGGTTGGGCTCTGACTTCATGCCATGAATAGAGGTAGAATGTATGTACCTCAGTCATCAAAACCTGATACAGAACGACTACCTGAGAAATAAACAAGGATTTGAAAAAATGCAGCAAAAAGATGTCAATGTTCCAACAAAAATATTTTCTTAACTATTTTTTTGAATATGTAGAACACCGCATTTGTTAGAAGTATTCATTGAAGAGTCTTAAGTATCCATGTCTGAAGGCCAGCAAATTTTATTTAAATTTAACCAAGAGCAGGTGAAATTTTGACATGCTCCTATTACTCCTTCGGCATTCAAGCTTATGTTTAATTCAGTGTTTCGTAATTTGCAATGAAATAAACTTCTTCATGCTATGAAAAAATTTACAAAATGTGAAGCAAAGGGAGTCTATGTCAGCTATACAATTACATTACTAGCTGGTTAAAATATTGTTTATGTGCTATGAACTCACACTTGCGTATTGGAAAGGGACATAGAACCTAAAATGAGATGGTAAAGAACCAGAAAGGTTTGTGTCCAATTTTCAGGTCACAGACTGGAGGCCTGCTGCCTGCCCAGCACCGTTCCAGAGACTGTGCGGATGGCACAGTGTCGTCTCCTGTTTTCCCGGCCTCCAGCCTCTCTCACCTCTAGTTCCCCCACGGACACATAATTGCCTTTATAAAGTGAACATGTAATTCCAATCTTAGTTTCTTTTTCTTAATAACATAAATGTTTTTAATGATTATTTTTCAAAAGTTACTGTTAAAAAAAACATTAACAAGCCATAGACTTGAAGAATTATGATTTACAACACATATAATCTCTTTAGAATGTGTGAGTATTTTCATGGTAGGGGATGTGATCCCAATTTAGTAAACAGGAAAAGTCTCATTTTAGTATCTCTTTTCATGATACATATGCATGGGCCTGTCCGGAAAATGTACAGCCATTGTTACTGTAACGAGAATGGTTTGCACGACATCCATATAACCTGGCAGCCGAGGAGAGTGGATGGGAATGTGCATGCATGAACAATGACGACTTCACTGTACTAGTCATTGGGGGTGGTAGATGCTTTTGAGTGAGCATGTGTACTGTGTGGCAGTCACATTCAAAATGACTAAGCATGTAAAGCAATGAATCTGAATCAAATTTTGCATTAAGCCTGAACATTTCCTCTGTGGAAACTGTTCAAATGATTCAAAAGGCTGAAGCGATGGGCAATGGGTGATTGGTAGCATGCCTGGCTGGATACTTTCTGGACAGACCTTGCATACGTGCTTTAAAATTTATATAAATCAACCTTAGTTTCCTCAGGTCCACTCCTTTCCCCTTTTTCTATCTTTCCTGTAGCAGCAGGAAGCTGTAAAGTCCAGTGGCCCTTGTCGTTTGCAGCAATGGTTGCAGTGAGTTACGGGCAATGCCTGCCAGTACTTGCAAGCCCAAGGGTGGTGGGTGGCTCTAGCTGAAGCAGCTGTGGTAGCTGTAGTAAGCTCCATCTCCACCATCAACAGAGAATACTCTCCTTGGCTTGTTAATACCACCTCCTCTCTTTTCTACGTCAGTCCTGAGAACTTCCTGTAGTTTCTAGTCTCTATGTTATCCTAGCTTCCTAACAATTACCCTCTTTGAAAAGCACAGTGTGATTTCTGTTTTCTTTATTGGACCTTGATTGACTAAGGTTCTATCATCCTGTGAGTATAGATGGGTCAGAGTAACAATAATAGTGCAAAATTTGTTCTCCCCATCATCTCCTCTCACAGATCTTAGCCACCTGCAATGTCCCTGCCACTCAAGTGCAATAAGAAGTCCTTAGGAAGATACCCTGGGTGTCATTTCGGTTGAACAGAGTCATTGCATTGCTGTGTTTCTCGGGCACCTGTTATCTCCTATCATGGATCACAATCTTTGTCACTGCTTCGAGGCACCCTTCCTGGGCACCACCCCGTGTGCCAATGCACTCCCCGTGCTCCTCCCCATTCTTCATCACATCTTTTCACCTGAGGCCATAGCAGCATGACTTGTGTCATTGAAAATCAGACTTCTTATCGAAATAACTCCTTCATCTCGGGTCTAAATGCCCCATAGTAGTTGTAATACAAGCTAGGCTGCATAACAGAAAGATCCTTACACTTGGTGGCTTTAACATGATAGAAGTTTATTTCTGTCGATGTATGTTCTAGAAATGAGCAACCCAGGGCTGCTCCCCTCAGGGTGATGGACTAGCTGTGCTGTTCTCAATACATGGCTTTGATCTTTGTATTCAAGATGGATACCCCACTGTTGCCATTTCCCAGACAGGGGAAAAGGAAGAGAATGCCCAGGACAAAGTGCTTCCCTTAAGGAGATGATTGGAAGTTATTATAGACACACTTCTGCCTGTATGGCGTTAGCTGGATGAATTCATGTGACCACTCCTACTACAACAGAGGCTGGGAAACTCGTCTCCAAATGGACAGCCCAGTTGAAACTCTGGGGTTTGGGGCCCCATGTGCAGATGTGAGGGTTGTGGCCTGAACCACAGTGCCTGCTGAGAGACTAGGGCAGCTGGTACCCAGCACATGGTCTGCTCACCACGCCATGAGCCATACTCCACCTTCTTCTCCATGCACAGCTTTCTCTGCTTGTCAGCTATGGGTCCACAGGGTTGTCGCTGCTCGAGGAGGCACTTTTTTTCTAATTTGTACGAGGTGACTATTTAGGCTGGTGGCAATTGTAGGAATTCCTAATGAAATGTGTTAGCAGTCTGTGCCACATATTTTCTTAGGACAGGGTTTATATCTAGTGCATGGGGCTGGAGACTGTAGAAAGAAGTTAGGAGTAGATGACATCCTTTCCCACCAGTGTTCTCTTCTATATGAGTGCCATGCCAACGTCTTCCTGCTTTAACCCCAAATAGAAACTTTAATAAACATCACCTCTCTAAACTGACTGCCTCTCATATCATCCCCACTATTTCACTTACCTTCTTTATCCTCAGAATTATGGCATAGTGATTACAATTTATCTGTCATATACAAGGAAACTGAGGCTCAGAGATATTGGGTAACTTGCCCTAGGTCACACAGCCTCCAGGCAATTAGATATGAATTTGATCCCAGATCTGTCTGACTCCAAAGCAATTGCTTATTTATTATAGCCTGTCTAATAAGTTATAAGCTCTGGTACCTTGTGATAAAAAATGAACTATTTGTAATTTGAACCATTTTTAATAGAGAAGTTCCAGGAAACGGGACATCACCAGGGCCACACTGTCATTGTGGTTTACACTTCCCATGAACTCTTTCCAATAAACATTTCATTTAAATTGAATAAAGTAGTTAATAAAGCCATAAAGGTTAATTACTAGTTAAGGGGGAAAAATATGACTTCACTTTGGTGAGCATGTGAAAAATGAATCAACTTCATTTTGCCGTTAACCTAGGATTATACAGGTAATAAAGCATGATTATGGATTTAACATGTTAATTCCCAGAGGATTTAATAGCAGAGCTGCAAAATATATGACCAATCGCTAGCCCATCTGACAAGCCTTCAGACAGTACTAATCAAGATTAAATCACTTGGCCCACACGTGGATGCAATATATCTTTCAAGACAAAATGACAGTAATTTTTCATCATGGAGTTATTATAAATGCCTGGTGACGGGATGAAAAATAGAGGAGGGAAACATAGGGGACACAGTCTAGGATCTCAGCCTGACACCTCACTTTGGTAGCTGTTTTTTGAAGAAATTAGCTTTTACCTTTTTTTCCATAATTTTAAGATCCTCTCAAGGATAGCACTGCTGGCTTTAATGGTTCAGAATTTACCTGTAATCTATAGAATAAAACAAAGCATCCACATTTCTTAAAATGTGCCTTTGCCTTTCAAACAATAGACCATTGGCAGAGCCAGCCCTTTGTAGCACTAACATTCTGTAAGTTCAACCACCCTTTCTATTTAATGTAATTCCTAAGAAAGATAATCCTAAATAATACAATGTTTTCTTTATCATCAATTGTACCACTTGGTAGCCATAAGTAAAAAGTGGTGTATTCTTTTCAGTACTTGAAAGTCAAGAACAGGGATCTGAAAATGATGGACCATGGGCCAAATCTGGCCCACCAACTATTTTTTGTAAATAAAATTTTATTGGCATAGACTTACACTCTTTTATTTATATATCATCTTGGGCTCCTTTCATGCTACAGTGGCAGATATTACCAGTCGTTACAGAGACTGTGTTCCCACAAAGCCTAAAATATTTACTATCTTTAGAGAAAAGTTTGCTGACTCCTTATCAAGAGATTTATTCTTTTTTGAATTTTAATTTAACTAAAACATGGTTATTTTTAGAACCCTCTATTTCTCCCATTCATATAATTAGTTTTACACTTTTGTTCCCAATTTTCTAAAGTCTCACATCAACACTGCTTCCTAGCTCACACCATGGTGGTAAGAATTAAATATTGGGAGCATGCACTTCCCGTATTTAGCATCTAGGTGCTAAAAATAGAAATTCATTGCCTCCATGTTCTTCCAATATGCTGTTGTTGCTGTTTTAACAGGCAACAGCCCAGTGCGGTGGCTCAGAGCAGGAACACTGGCTCCATTCTGCTTGGACGGAGAGCCCAGCTCGGCCCCTGTCACTCATGTGGCCTTGGGTGAGTTCCCTAAATCCTCTGTGCCTAGGTTTCTTAATCTGTTAAACAGGAATCATAAAAATATACCTTCCTCACAGGGTTCTTAGTCAGATTAAAAGTAACACAAGCAATATATTTGGAATGGTGCTTGGCACTGTATAGAGCCTATATATCAGTTTCAGCCACCACTGCCACCACCACTGCCACCACCACTGTCATCATCATCATCCTCATCCATATCCTTAAAAGAACTTAAATCATATAGGAAGGGATTAGCCCCTTTCCTACTGGTTAAATAAATGAATTTACTTTAGATAAGTGTGGAGTGCAGGGTTGTTAAATCTAAGCAGCCCTTTGTTCCAGTCAAGCTCTGTCACCTTCTGCTTTTTAAATCTCAGATAATTCCTTTAGCTTCCCTGTATCTCAGTTTCCACATAGGCAATATGGAGTTAACAAGACAGACCTGTCAGGGAGTTGAGGATTAAACTAGCTGATACATGTGAAGGCTCTGGCGCTGGCCCAGCACATGCATGTGCTCAATAGCTGCTGGTTTCTCCTTTTCTCTGGCTCTCTGTTCCTTTTATGGTAGTCTGACCCTCCCGAGGGTCCTATTTCCTGATTATTTGTGCTCAAAATCCCAATCGTGCTCCTCACATCACAGTAGCCCATTTACCCTCCCTTGTTCTCTGCCTCTTCAGTTCTTGTGGTGGGTCAATTGCTGTGTCCAAACCAACCTGTGTCCTCTCATATATCAAGTCTTAATAATGATAATAATAATAATAATAATAATATAGTAATAATGATAAGAAATGATAGCAAATAACAAATGTATATGCACATATATCATCATTATATAGCACTGTGTGCCAGGCACCTTTTTAAGCATTTTACATGTGTTGACTGCTCGTAAAAACCCTTTGAGCTAGGTACTATTATTATCCTCATTCATAGATGAGGAAATTGAGGGAAATGTGTTTTAAAGTAACTTGCTCAAGGCCACATGGCTAGTAAGCATAGAATAAGGATTTGAATCCAAACAGCCTGGCTCTGGGGTCTGTGCTTTTAGCCACTATGCTGTACTGCTTCTTTAAATGCTTTTTCAAATGATCTGGTTAAACTTGTGTTTCCTAAAGCTTTTTTTGTTTGATTAGAGTTTAGTCCTAATGCACTTCATAAACATACCCTATCAGTGAATTTCTGCCTGTGAATTTACATTCATGTATGCTCCATGTGTAGATTAGTCCATCTGCTTCTTACATATATACGAGGTCTGCCTGGAAAAAGTCCAGCCATTGTTAATGTAAGAATGGTTTGTGCAACATCCATGTAACCTGGCAGCCAAGGAGAGTAGACTGGAATGCAAGTGCATGCACAATGATAACTTCACTGTACTAGTCAATGGGGGCCAATTAGTGAGCATGTGTACTGTGTGGCTGTCACATTCAAAATGACTGAGCAAGCAGAGCAACAAATCTGCATCAAATTTTGTGTTAAGCTTGAACATTCCTCTGTGGTGGAAACTGTTTGAATGATTCAGAAGGCCGTAGCCATGGGCAACTGGTGATTGGCAGCTTCATCACCACAACGCACCTGCTCACACATCGTGTCTCATGCAGAGTTTTTTGGCAAAACATCAAATCACCCAGGTGACTCAGCACCCCTATAGCCCAGATTTGGTGTCCTAAGACTTCTGGCTTTTCCCAAAACTAAAATCACCTTTGAAAGGGAAGCGATTTCAGACCATCGATGAGATTCAGGAAAATACGAGAGGGCATCTGATGGCAAGTGGGAGAAGTGTGTGAGGTCCCAAGGTGCCTACTTTGAAGGGGACTGAGATGTCATTGTCCTATGTACCACATTTTTTATATTTTGTATCTTCTTAAATAAGTGACTCTCTTTTTCATAGTATTTGGCTTGATACTTTCTGGACAGACTTTCCTATGTATGGTACATAGTCTGTATTTGCCTGTCTGTCTGTCTGTCTATCTATCTAACCTGCCTACCTTTATTTCTAAAGAGGAACTCACGTAAATGGTTATAAATATGAACGATTATATGGATTTTGTTCATACTACTTCAATTTCTTTTGTTCAACCTAAAATCTTGTTTATTATAGTCACAACTGTTGGCTAATACATGATAGCAGACATGTATTTTGAAATTTTGAATACAGCGTAATTTCTAGCTGGAGTTCAGCTCCACAGCTGCTATTTTAAAGAAGTGCTTCTCAAACTAATATGCACATGAGCACTGGGGATAATATTAACGAAGAGTCTGGTTCAGGTTGGAGACTCAGAGTCTGAACTTCTATCAAGTAGCTAAGTATCATTTAATGCAGTACATTGGCGATTTTATATTAATGCACAAGTGATTGTGTGAGGGCATCCTTTAGAATCTCCTTAGGATTTACCTTCTTTGGGCACAGTTGACATTTAGTTTCTATACAGAAGTGTGAGCAGAATGGATCACATTGGATTTCATGGCAGGGACCCTACTTGAGTTACTTTTTTCTAATGATGGCTGTTTCAACTGGTGATCCTATTCTACTCAGATCTAAAACTATGTGCTGTATCCTCTACCATTTATTTTCCCACTCAGTGTTCACTAAGCCCCTACTATGCACCAGCCTGGTCCTTGTCTTAAAGAAGCTCTCATTCTTGGGGCAGGATGATCGGAAGTGTGGCTTCAGACAGGTAGGATAATAAAATCAAAATGAGTATTTTAGGTACTGCTGTGAAAGTTTGTATGTGGGCACAAAGGAAGTAATCATTCACTTCCAACAGCATGGCATTTGGGGAAATATCCAGTATGGCGTCAAAGAGAAGGTGTTCTTGAACGGCTTCTAGGGAGTCAGTGTTGTCTAAACAACAGGGGAGCCAGGAACATTCTGAGTTCAGAAGTTAGCACGAAGCTGACAGTGGCCTGGCCTGACTGAGGAGACAGCATTCCACAGATCGCATTGCACGTGAGCCCTTGATCACATTTTGGGGAAAAAGGCAAAGAACTTGCTTCAACTGTAGAACCTGAGAAAGCATTAAAGGGTTAAGCGGGGAGCAACTGATCAGTCTTGCATCAACAATGAGGCTGTTGCACCTGTTCCTTGCGTGTTTTAACATCAGGCACCATATTTATGCTGAAGTGTGGTACCTATTCTTCTGAGTTCTTGGTAAATAAGTGCATATGCAGAATCTCCATATTTCAAAATGTTTTCGCATAGTACTTGGTACATAAAAATAATATTTACAGCATATTTGTTTGTTATGTGGCCTAACATAAAAATATACCTGTCAACTCCCTAAGCAGCTTTATAATTGAGCATTACTGAAGCTGTTAAAGCTACCTGTGCTCACATACTGTATAACTTACACTAATAGATGATATATCAGTGAGACAAAAGCGCATTTGACAGAATTTTCAAACAATGTCCCTAACTTTCACTTTGGGTTACTTAATACTGTAATAAAATTTGTTATCAGAACTTAGCTATTCAATACTTCTCATAGCTCAGTAGTCAGTTTGAAGTGACTAACAAAGACAAAAAAATAAATGTACAGAGAATATCAGAAATTAAAAGAAATCTAAAAAATCCTTCAGCAGAATGTTGCCAAATCCAAATTACCTTATAGGCTGGTAAACAGCTTAAAATGCACTATAGAAGCCAATAATGTGATTAAAAAGAAAAAAAAGCCAGGTGAGTGTGAAAGGTGAGTCCTGCCAAAACCACTGCCTTGAGGTGTGAGAAGACTCAGAGGTAAGGCAGTGACACTGTTGCATAGAACAGCAGGTTAGGAGTCCAATCCATTCACTTCACATGGATGAAACCTGAACTGTAGAGACAGTAACCTACCCAAGGTCACACGGTTCAATAGAACCAGACCAGTGAGAGGAAATGTGTTTACTGAATACCTGCTACATGGAAGACACTGGAGTAATTGTTTCGAGGAGACTATGTATGTCGAAGGCAGAGAGGTTGCAGTGTATTCTACTGACAAAAGATGATGTGTGCAAATACAAGCAAGTGTGTATCTATGTTCTTGTGTATGACATATGTGTACATATTGTATGTCTTTGTGTGTTCTTTTAGGACAAAACAATATAGGAATGGGCTGGGGCCACTATGCAAGACTTAAGAATTCAGACTATATTCTCTATATAACAGGGGACCAAGGCAGATTTTTAGGCAGGAAAATTAGATGAATACGTGAGTATACTAGAATGCCTGTAGTGGTGTGCATGATAGTCTGGAGAGAGAGCCCAGAGGCAGGAAAACCAGTAAGGAGGATAAACTAATGGTTCCAGGGAGCACACCTGAAAGGCCCTTCCTAAGCAGCACCTGTGGGGATTAATAAATACACATTAGCTAAAATATGCAGGACAGAAAGATATAAGCATTAACAACCCATTTTTTTAAATATCCACACCAGACAATGACTTCAGTACCTTTGGAAGCCTCATTTCTCCTTACTTGCCTGTCATTAGCTAATAAAATGTACCTCAAGGAGTGTCAGCCCGAGCAGCATTGGAGTCCTGGGGAGATGTGAAAACTGGCCCTGGGCTTCAGCACTTCAGCTGACCCAGCGGCCGTACATGATACTGTGTGTTGAACTGAAGCACGTGTGTTGAAAATAATTCACCTGCCTCTTCCCATCTGGCCACGATGAACCCCATTACCATCAAAAGGACACTTCAGGGTGAACGCGGGAAAGAGGAATTGGCTATCCTTATAAATGCATGGGAGCAATCCTTTAATGCCTTACTGTGCATGCTTATCTTAGTATTCTGGGTTTTGAATGCAAAAGTACTCTCAGAAGCAAAGAAAACCTGGGGAGTAAGGGTCACAGATATAGCTGGGTTATACCTGAAGAGCTCAGTCAACCA
>VMDR010027679.1:0-13473 GCA_007922815.1 Macrotus californicus | reverse complement strand
CATCTAAAAAACTGACCCTACTCTAAAAAGCTAGTAATTTTTTGGATGAGAAAAAACAAGCATATCAAGAAATTTAATTATACCCAAAGCAGTACAGATTAAGGAAACTATGTTTCTTATTTTTCTTTAATACCTGACAGTTATTTTCTAAAACACCTCTTGAATCTGTTCCTTTGTTTTCTTATTGGAGGTCACCAATCATCTTTCGCCTGAAACTCTTCCTTTTAACTGGTTGCTATATTTATATCTGTGTCTTCTTCTGAGCAAATCTTCATGTAGTAAAACTAATCATTTGAAGCAAATCCAGTTATACCATCTACATAAAACCCTTCAAGGGATTTTCATGACCCCTAAAACCAGCCACAATCCTCAGCAAGCTACAAAGCCCAGCATGAGGCAGCCCTACCCATTCCTCCAACCTCTTCTTGGGCATGGACATGGTCTGTGTTATATCCCTCTTCCTAAAATCCACTTCTCCCTCGCCCTTCTGGGATCCTGGTCCTTTCCATTGTTTGGACTCAAATCACCTTCAGAGGGCACCTCCTTGAACACTGGATTTTAAGTCCACCTCTGCTCTTCTTGGCCTCAGCTCCCTATTTCATTCTTAGGACATACTCAGCTTTCAATTTTTTGCCTATTTTTTAAAACCAAATTGCATGCTTTGTGTGTATCCCATCCCTGACCCCATTTCTTTGAAGCAGGCCCCATGTTATTCTTACCCATGTGGCCCTCAGCCTGAGCGCCTGCTTTGGTGTGAGTGCTTACTGCATTTTTGTTGGATGCATCGCTGAATAAATGAAGGCTCCATTTTTAAAAATGGACTGATGTTTTGTTACCTGCATAGTGCTTCATATAAATCTGCATCAGGTTACGAAGTCAGGAGGAAAAGAACTGGGCCATGAGTTTATCATCAATGAAAGAGATGGTAAAGAAGTTGAAGTTTGTTGTTAAATACTCTACCTGCTCCATTTGTGAAGCAGCAGTTTGGAAACTCTGACAAATGCCATTTTGCTATTAACAAAGTTGAAGAGAGCGAAAGGCTTAGACAGGCTGACAGATTCAGGGACAGTTAAGGTAGGAGAAAGCACTTGAGGTAAATTCTTGAAGGAAAGGTGGAATTTGAGTTGGAATGGAAGGGTTAAGAAGAAAAATGAGCAAACATGCAAAACCATAGATTGAAGAAAACCAGGATTATGTTACTTGATAGGCACTTAGGAATCCTAACTTCCTGCTTTAAAAAAGACATAAAATTCCATGGAATTAGATTTCTAGATACTCTGATCACCCACTTAATTACCCTGGTTTATTTTAAAGCAGTTCTTTGTTTTTCTTAAAGTGTTTCATAGAGTGTGGCTTCCTTTGACAAAACCGTGAAAAAGGAAGAAATTGGAATATTTTACTCTGTGAGCCATCTTGAGACTTAGATTTTATTATAGATCATGTAATGCTTTTACCCTTATTCATTTTATTATAGAGTTGGTGATATTTCAGAACACGCTTCTATCTGACATTAACTGGTGGCCAAGGAGGCCCGTTTACCATGCAGGGCTCTCTTGTAACGAAACCAAGTGGGAGGAAAGACATGTCTGGCTTTGTTATTTGGTTAACCCTCCTTAGGGAAAGTACTTTCTCTACTCCCACACTGTGCATCTAGAGAAGAGACTACCTGAGGGCAGGTGTGTCAGAACTGGTCTCCACTGTATCCTACTTTTCTATGTACAACTTCAGATTCTATTTGTCCCACCTCTTCTTCCAGTCACTGTTACAAAACCCAGTTCACTGAACCTTTGCTTCCTTTCACCCAAGTGAGCACCTTGCTCTCACCACCCCAGAGCTCTGTTTCTGCAGTGGGGCTTGTCCTATGCTGCAGGGATTTTTGGGCACTGATGCAGCCGCACAAGGAAGGTTGCAGAGTTAATGCCCATGAACCAACCCATCCTTGACCAGAGGGGCCAGGAACTAACAGATAAATATTTTTTTCCTTTGTCCCCTGAGTGGACAGCCCTGAGGCATCTTTTGTATGTTTCCTTTTAAAGTCACACTGAATCAAGCACCAGTCACCTACAGTGGGTAATGAGGTAATTCTTATATTGGTTTTTCCTTCTCTCTTCCACTTTTCATCTTGTCTCCTTCCCAAGTGAACTAACTGCAAACAAGCCTATATCCCAGGCTCCCCTTTGGGGAATCCAAAGCTAAAGCATCCCTTAAAACATAGCAGAAATTATTCAAATGAGAGGATGTTAAGAGTTCTCACAAATGCCTCTAATCCAAATAGCTGATGCAAGACAATTCACAGTTTAACACATCACCATTGTAAATCCTAGGCTTTGTTACAGAAATAAATATTTCAGGGGGTGGCTATTGGGGTGAGGAACTGGAGCCAGGTTGGCCAGACAAGAGCAAAGTACTCAGCAGAGAAAATAGGCAAGTTCAAGTTCTTAAATGATCAACGACCTCATAACGACTATGGGCTGAATTGCTAAGAGAAACCCTGAGAAACGCGGTGATCTGATGCTGAACACAGTCTTCATATGTGATTCAATCCTGCCTGGCATTTGCAAAGATGTGGAACTCTAAGGACCGGCACTCTGCTGCTTTTTGATGTGGCATTTATTTATTTGTTTGTTTGTTTATTATAGTTTAATGTACTTTAATAACTTTACAAATGGCTAAAACTAATCTCTCCAGGGCAATCAACAGCAAGCCCTCCCTTTCGATACAGGCAATGGGCTGTGAATTATTGAGCCATTGCAGTAGAACATTATCTGTTTTATTCATAGAAAAGGGTAAAGCTAGGTTGATATGCTGGAGTACTTTTAACTCTTTGCTGGGCCCTGCTTAGCCTGCACAGAATCACACAGCTAAAAAGAGCTCCAAGGAACTTGTCAATAAGGAGGCAGGACTCTGGTTGGGGTTGGGGGGAGGTGGGGAGGGGTCTGTGACCATCCTAACTAAGAGCAAGAAGCAAGGTCTCTGCCTTCCAAATCAGTCGGTTACAGTGTCTCTGACTTGTATACCTTCTCACAGGGAAAAATGAGCAAGGCAGAGATGACAGGATGGGTCTAGGTCATAATACCCTATCTTTCTTCAAGGATTTGCTGTTTCTCTTCTTTCATAAAAAACTTTGCTTTTTGTTTCTTCCACATGCCTGTCCTTTCTTCTACTTGCTACTCCTGTTTGCTAAAATTAAAAGGTTTGGGGGTTCTTTTTTGCACACATATGTACATAATCATCCAAAGTATTTGTACCATCCAGTCTGTTCTCTTTAAACATGTCCAAGCTCTCAGGTTTCCAAATACCTGAAAAAGTTAGCACTTAGTACATGATCTGATCCCAGTCATCCCCCAGCCATGGGCTCTGTTGTGATTTAATATTAAGGAGAACCCCCTGCTGGGCTCCTGTGGACTTGAGATTTTAAGAGGCTTGCTTCTGCCTCCTTCAAGTTAAGCTAATTGCTTTTTAAAAATATTGTTCACATTTTTTTATTTTTGTTATTACTTTTAAAAAACGTTGATCTTCAGACCACTGTGAGTGCCTCTCACAGTTCACTCTTCCCTAGGTAAAGCTGACATTTTAAAATATTTTTGTTAAATGGGTATAAGCAAATTTAATACATTCCCATTCTATGGGAAACAGGGATAGAAGCCAATGCTACCATTAATATTACGTAGCTAGTTGACCTAAGGGGCTCCAACAGTTTAAAGCTCACATAAACATTAACTTTAATCCCCTACATCTAGGATTTCCCTGTGTTAGTTTAACCCACAGAGCCCCATAACTTGACTCCCCTGAGGCAAATCCTCAGGAGCACTGTTCAGTTTCAAAATCCGTCCGGAGCTTCTGAGTCATTTCTTACGCTCTCACTGTGCTTGGCTCACCGATTCTGGTTCTGTTGTTTCTGCTGTTTTGTTTCCGTCTCACAAACATGTGTGCAAAGTGGATGAGAATATCGATTTGAATATTTACGACCAACAGTTTTCATTTGATCTCTAAGCCCATTTTGACTAATACAAGTACAATTCCAACTTTGAGTCAAAAAATATTTTAACAAAAGTTCTCTCCAAATTGAAATGTTAGGAGAGCCTGAAGTGAGTTGAGCAGCAAGTCACTTTTGGTTACATTCTAAATAGGAAACTTCAGACCTTTGAATGCCTTAAATCTAAAAGTTTATTCAAACAAATGAATAATCAAGTACTCAACAGAAACTTGCTGACAAATGTGGGAAATATGCTAAAAGGAAAACAAAGACCATGTAAAACATGTTATTTTCTTATTAGTTCCTGATGAATGATTGATTCAAAAAGCACTCCCAAATCCTGTCTCCCTGCCTCGCTTTACAGAATTAGCCACATACTTGTTTCCCCAGCCTCCTTTGCTTCCCTAATAAAAGAGACACATAATTGGCATTGTCACTCTGTCCTTCAGCCTGTCAACAATGAAAAAAGGTCTACCTCTAGACATTTTGTAATTTAAAAAATTGAGCTCCATTGTCCTAATCCAGCATCATTTGGGTTTCTCTTACAGTGTGCATTTAAATACCTCTGAACCGCTGCACCTTCCTTTTGAAGATAGACGTCCCCAGGACCAGGGTTATGCCCTGAGGATTGTTGTCCTCCACAGCCTTAAGTGCCAACGGAGGCTTCAGGCGACCATAACTCTGCTTAATAACAGAAGCGCTCTGTTCTCCAAGTATTCTGTAATGAGTGAATGTTACTTGATCCTAACGGCATTAATTAGTTTTGTACTAATTATGATGAAGAAGCAGTACAGAGATTTTATTCATCAATAATTAAGCCTTTTGTTTGTTTGTTTGTTTTTGCTCCAGTGCAATTCTTCTAAGCTTGAGGGGTAGTTCTTGTTTGAATGTTGGGGAATGCTAAAAACATAATTATCCTTAATTATGCTGGCAGTTAGAAAACAATGTGGAATTATAAATTTAAATCAGAACACCAATTGAGAAGGCTGGCAACTTCAGTTCTTACTGTATGTCATACTGATCTCATACCAGTGTCTCTCCTTTCCCCGTGATCTGGATACAAGTGGCATGAGAGCTAGCTTGTAGTTCTTGGGGAAAACAAAAAACTTTTATACAGATGCAAATAGTTACCATTGTTTACCATTAGTCAGTAGAAAGGGGGGATGTGACAGAAACTAGAAATCTAGTTACTATTACCCAATGAACATAAAATTCTTCTAGAACTACCAATTAAAGTGACATATTTGACTCTGTTACTAACTTTTCTTTTTATCTAATCAGATGAGGGATTGCTCACAGGTCTAGTGAATGGGTGATAGTGTGATACACAAGGATTAAAGCACATCGTCCAAAGGTCAGCTAAGCAGAGTTGATTGCTTTGCCTACTTGTCCTTCCCTTTAATTAATACTAATGTAGAGACCAAAGAAATTGAGAAGGTACATCTGCATGGGGCCCCTCCATACCAGGGATCCACTCCAAGGGTCAGGGGATCCTTGGCATAGGATTTACTATATTCAATACCCCATAGACATTTTCCTTTTCAAAAGCATTCCAAATCAAACCATGAATCCATATAAACAATTTAAGTAGAATCTATATTTAAAAAATATTTCTGTCTCTAGGCTTAATGAACTTTTGAAGGTAAATGAAGGAAAAGTAATCTTAAGAATAATGTAAAAGACAAAGAGAAAGCTCCAGGTAAAGTTTTCTATCTCCATTGGGGAAGAATTACAAAAATAATAAAAATAAAAACCAAAACCCAAAGGACTGTATTATTCTTATCCCCTTCCCTGTTTTTTTTTTAATTTATAAACATTCAGACTTTTATGTTGAATTGAAAGAATGAACGAAAGTGGAATTTCCTTTTTCTCCAGGAGAAAAAGCAACCCTCCTGCGTAAGTGTGTGCATTTCCTAGAGGTGCTGTTACAAACTATGTCTCACGGTTCTGGAGGCCAGAAGTCTGAGGTCCAAGTGCCGGCTCCTCCTGCAGCTGTGAGGAGACTCTTCCATACCTCTCACCCAGTTTTAGGGGTGGTGGTTCTGGCAACCTTTGGTTTTCCTTGACTTGTAGATGCCTCACCCTGATTTCATATGTCATCCTCACGTGGCATTATCCCTAGGTGTGTTCTGTCACTGTGTCCAAACTTCCTCTTTTTATAAGGATGTAGCCACATTGGCTTAGGGTCCACCCTACTGTCCTCAACTTGGTCACATGGAAATACCCTACTTCCAAATAAGGTCACAACCATAGGTACTGGGAGTTAGATGTCAACACCTTTTGGAAAACACAATTCAACCCATAACAATTGATAGACTGAACTAGACTGAGGGTTGTAACAAAATCTCAACAGAACAAATTAAATTTGACTTCTCCAACATAGAACGCATGTGGTTCCAGGTAATCTCTCAGTCTTATACTGAGACTCGAGTGAAGTGTTTAGAAGGGGACATTTATTCTTGAAGTCCATGTTCAGTACCTTATAAGGGAGTCAAAGAGTCAAGGAGAGATCATCCAAACTAAAGAGCAGTGAACAGAATGCCTGGGTGAGAGAGAGATAAAGAACTGTCACTGAAAACAAGCAAACATTTCACAGCAAGGACAGGCAGCGTATTAAGCAAACGGCAGACAGAAAACAGTCTAAAAGACATGACAAATGGAACACCATTAAAAAAATCTTGCATTAGTGCTCCATATTAAAGGAGAATTCGGAGGATACATAAATATTGAGGAAAAAGTACTCATACATAATTATTAAAAATAGCAGAGTAACATTAAAAGCAATATTGCAGAAGGAAATCAAGAATTAAAATGGCATTATTACAAACCAATAACTTTAACAGAAATAGCATGAAAAGAATAGAAGAGAAAATTTTAATTACTTCTTTGGGGAAAAAGATCATTGTAATAAATGTAGAGAAAACAGGAAGTAGATAGAAACAAATGAAACTAAGAGGAAAATACAGAAATGAAGGACAAAGACCATCTAAACATAAGCATAATGGGTATCCTTTAAAACCATTCAGAGATATAAAAGTTTAAACTTTTCCCAAAATGGATCTGCATGTCATAGGCACGCATAGTTATAGGAAGAGACAAATATATGTTGATGCTAAGCCATAGGTTGATTTATTTAAGTAATAGATGGAAAATTGAGTAGCCTATAGGGAGGGAATATCAGGGCAGCTTTAGACATCTTTCCCCCATCCTGTCATACAAAGAACAGTAGAGCAATGTCTCCAGTTATAAAGATCTAAGAAATACAAAATATAACAAGAAACTTATACCTGACCACATTATTCTTCATTAAACCACATATTTTCTCAAGAATGAAACAGTTAAGGAAATAAGGCACCCAGGGTCCTTTCTTTCAAAAATTGCTTGATGAGCATCTAGACAACAAAGATAAATAAAAAAAAGTAAATGAACTAAAAATAGATAATTTGTGCTAAAATACCAGTGTTGAAGATTTGAATACAGAATTAGGAATAAGTAATCATGGGACACACAGTCACATAATAATGTAAATGTTATAAACCTTAGCAACTTAACAGCATAATTAACAAATTTGAGAACAATAAAGATGTGGAAAAAATGTAGAGTGTATTAATTTACTTTCAAAGCAGGGAGATAATTGGTGGTAATTAGTTTTTAAAAACAAAAGAAAAACAGTGTTTATAAAATTTCAATTTTTTCTTTCTTCAGGAAATTTTAAAATTAAACTTTTTGGGGTGACACTGGCTAGTAAGACCACACAGGTTTCAAGGGAACATTTCTAAGACACATCATCTGTGTGTCACATTGTGTGCCCGCCCCTCAGAGTCAGACCATCCTCCGTCACCATGTATTAGGCCCCCTTTGCCCCCACCACCCCCCCTTCCCTCTGGTGACCACCTTACTGTTGTCTGTGTCTTATGTTTTAGTTCTATATCCCACATATGAGTGAAATCATATAGTTTTTAGCTTTTTGGGGGGAGGGGAATGTTAATAGCTACCATTACCTGAGATTTAAAACAATGAATTTGAGCTTTACCACTTTCTTCATTTTCAGTTCAGTTTTCTCCCTATGTGAAATATAATAAAAATAAATGTTAATGCTTTTTATTAAAGATATCATGAAAGCACTTTTAATAAAAATACTTTGTTTATAGTTTTCCACCCAACATCTACCATGATTAATTCTAGGTGGAGAAGTGTGGGGAATTTTTTAACCTTGTATTTTTCTGTATTGCTGCAATTTTTTGAATATGTAACACTAAAACAGTAATGAGTCAGTTTTGAAAATAATAGAAATGGTCAGCTTGTATAGGAAACTAAAAAGCTAAAAAGAGGACACAGACCAAAAAACATTTCTCTGTCCTTATTTATTTCAACAATCAGGTTCACACCCCTCTTGGTTCCACAGCTTTAGAAATTGTAGATTTTGAAGAACATTATTGGGAGGTTTATTAACTTAGGAGCTTATGAATATAGACATTCTGTCATTGTATAGTACAAATACTCTTGGGTGATGGATTTCATGCAGAAAAATTGTACACATTCTCAGTTACCTTAGGGGTAAAGTTGCCACCTGAATTTATTTGAGCCTTATTTTTGTTAATGTTGCTGTTCTGTGAAATTTCTAATGAAATATTGTCAGCCTCCAGCTCACTAAGAGTATAATTCCATCAACTGTTAGCTAATTTCTATGGGGAGAGCAAACACATTGCTAAGCACCTGTCATCTTCCCAAGCTATGATTGATAATCCCTTGCAGATTACACAAATAAAAGAAGGGACAGTTTTAAAGAAGCGGCGTAGAGTAAATGATGTCTCTGCGTAAACAATGAGGGGATTGCAAAGGGAACACTGCCCACTATTTTGACAAAACTGAAAGGGTGTGAGGATTCCTTTCGACATATCGACATGTATGTAGACTTCCCAGCTTTCTTCTTCAAGTCTTAGACAGATGTTCAGTTAGTTCTGGTTCCGCTGGAATTGGTTCATGTTTCTAAGTACACGCTTGACCTTACTAAAGCTTCCCTTTCCTTCTGTTCTCTCACCTGGAGCAGATTGTCCTAAGGGAACTCTGAGTATGTATAAGGTCAGTGTATACTTCTGATTGTGAGGTGGCTGGTCACCCAGTGGCCCAACGGTTTTAGTCATCGGTGTCATGTAGTCTCCAATGCATTGGATGTTCCAGCATGCGGAATCAGTCAATGGAAGTTCTGAATATCCAGTGTGCCCAAAGCCTCATGCTGAGATGCAGTGTTTAAAGACAAAGTCCAGATGGCCTCTTGTATCCATTTGGATTTTATCTTGTGCGTGATATATGTACACACACACACACACACACACACTTTATAATAAAATAAAATGGCCCTACAGAAACTTTAGACGTCTCTTAAAAGTAAGATATTTAAAACTTTATAAACTGCCTTTAGTAAGATCCATTCAAATTTAACATACATTTATCGATTATGTTTTAATGGAATACTTGGGAGACTGGTGCTAAGTATAATTGGAATAACGTGATGGACAGCAGGACTAGTTTCCAGCCAGAGTCTCAGTACAGGGGCGGGGGTAGCAAAGTGGAAGACAAGGGAGGCATATCTGCATAAAGGCAGAATTAAGCAAGAATGGAAGAACTTTATAGCATAATTGTACCTTCAAACATTACAAGCGAAAGAAAAAGAAAGGGGGTGTCACATGGAGCTACTGTTAGGCAGGATGGACTTTGCCTCAGCAGAAATGCTGGATTTAGTGTAGGGATTTGATGGAAGGGAGAAGGCCACACGTTCCTGCATACTGATGCAAAGCCCAAGTTCAGTATCTGACATTACCAGGCAGATCAACGTAGAAAAAGTCACCATCCAGTCCTCAACTTGCCTTCCATTTAGTAGGGTAACATAAAATAACAAACTATAGAAATGATCCCTGAAAGTATAGTCTTGGGTAACATAAAATAAATAGAAAACCATGATACGAGAGAAAGGACAAATGGTAAGTTGTGACTCTTCAGAGGAAGTCTGGCGCCAGTGCGATGCGCCCTGCGTGCCCCCTTCGAGGATGAAAGATTGATCCCCCCACTGCTGGAAGAACTCCTCCAGGTGGCAGCCCCTGCAGCTTGCCTTAGCTGGCGAGACACACATAACGCGAGCTGTCCTGCCAGGGTGGCCGTCCCTAATGGCAATGGATGTGGGGCTCACGTACCCTGGCTTCAGAATTCCCTGGGAAGTTATCAGAGGCCCTCGCAAGACCAACAGCAGCCCCACTTTTGTTGTTGCTCAGCCTTCCCTTCTTTTCCTGCATTCAAAATCCCCCTGGCATGGGGGTCGATCGCAAGAATACTCCCTGGTAAACCGTCTACATGTTAATTGCTGTGTAAGTGTCTGCTTTCTGAGGACCCAACACCACAAGTGGTCAGAGAAGGCAGGTGGGTGGAGGGAATTTTGGAACTAGGTCATTTGCTGCGTGGCTGGCAAGGAGATCGCCATCACTGGTACCAGGTGGAGCACAGGTAACTCCTACCAGAAGGTGTCAGTGTGCTGATGAAAACTGCTGCTGGTGAACTGGGGTGAGGTAGCAGTAAAAGAAAATTTGTTAGCCAATGTGCTACATCAGGCTTTTGAGAACTATAAGAGCAATGGTATCTATAGGGACTATGGAACTTGGTGATTTTTGCTAGGCTTGGCTGATTTACTGGGCCAGCAGGCAGAAGAAAAGTTACTCTGGGTGTGGGTAATGGGTACTGGTGAGGCCACTGTCACAGGGCTGGGAGGAATATGTTTGGGGGCAGATGGTCTGCATGCCACCCCTTGCTGGCTGTTTGTTGCCTTCTGACTGTGATGGACAAGGTCATTGCTGCTCCCTCTCTTGTCATGGAAACAGTGTTGCTTTAAAAGCCAGAGACCCAGGTGAACTCTAGTTTGAGCTAAATGTTTACTATGCTTCTGAATTATTATATCTCTCTGATTCTGCTTCCTACCTATGAGATAAAGGAGGTTAGACAGCTAACATGTAAGTCCTTTTTTAGCGTTATCATAAAAGAAAAAATGAACAGCTATTATAACATGACATTTTAAAGAAGCCAGTAGTCTCATATTTGTTTAAAAATGTAGCATTTTATGCATTGTCTAGAGAAGGAAACATATACCCAGTGTTTTCCACTCTTGTTAGTATGGTAAATAGAATAATTCATTGTTTACCTACTATGTGATGTGAAGAAGGATCAATAAAAGGCAAATTTACCAAATAGAAGCAAAACAGCATATTAAGAAAGGTACCATTTGGAATATCCCTACACTTTAAAGTGTGTTGTGCTTCTACTATGCAGAGGGAAAGGATTGAAATAGAACCCTGGCAGAGATGGGAAGACCTCAGACTTCCGAAATGGGATGGGAAGTTCCATTTGATTTCTAGTATCCGATTCAAAACAGTTTACAAAAAAAATGTAATGCTTTAGCATTCTACTACTCAGCTATAATTTTAGAATGCTTAATTTACAAATAACGTAAACCAACAGAATCTGATTGTATTTTTCTGGGTCTGGCTTAGAGAGGGTCTCCATCATGATAAATTCTGTAAATCCAGTGGACCTAGCAATACATCAGAGGGTGGGTGATGCAGATGTTCACAGTGCCCTTTAACCCCCATCCAGGATTACTCAGGAAGCTGTGCAGTGTGTGAACATGTGCCAGAAAGTTCTAGTATGAATTACATTTACTCTGTGAGTCAAGTAAGTTGCGAACTTTTCACACTATTATTCTGTTATACTGGTTTTTAAAAAAAGAGTGTGTGTGTGTGTGCGTGTGTGTGTGTGTGTGTGTGTGTGTGATGTACATTGTGGAACTCAGAGAACAATCACCGTTATTGATATGTCAGTTTTGCTTCCTTAACTCATTTAACTTTATTAGTCCAAGAGTATCTACTAGAAAATTTGAAACAACTACGAAGTTGTTTTTTCTTTCACTTCAAAAAACTTCAGCTGATCTATAGCATAAACAAACCTAGATATCCTCATGACTTAGTATGTTCCATGAGACAAACATCAGGAAGGGGAGCCAGTTTAGGACATTAACTGTCCATCATTGTTTCTCATTAGCTAAGTCAACAATAGATCTGGTTTTGCCATAATAGCTGTGGGGATGCCATAATTATATTAACTTCCAAACAGAAACCCAATTGTATGCATCATCTTAACATTTGTTTTTTAGAAAAGGTTAGAATTAGTTTTTAGAAATTTTATTTTACTCATCATTCTTTTATCTTATCAATTAGCCACACACATAATTAGCCACAATACATAAAGTTGCTATGCGGTGTGCACAATGAAATGTTTACTGCTTCGCAGGTTTAGCTTTATATTGTATTTAAGTTATGTATCTTATAGGGATTTCTCAAGGTCTTCACTTTTCTGTTTCATAAGAATTGCGTTTGGTCTAAATATGTCATATAAACCACACTCACATTTTCTAACCTCCCCTTTGTCTACCCTTTTCCCCTGCTTTCTACTGTGACTTTTATTTTCATTGCTCATTCATTTCTAAAAGTAGATATAACTATCACTCGTTTTCCTCAAAAATGCTGAGAGACATGAAGAAATATATTATTTCCATGGACCAGAAGGCTAATACTGTTAAAATACCAATTTACATCAAATTAATCTATACATTTGATATAATCCCAATCATAATTTCATTTGACTTTTTTTATTGGAGAAACCAATAATGATTCTAAAATTTACATGGAAGTTTAAAGATCCCCAAATGACAAAACAATCTTTAAAAAGGTGACGAAAGGCAGGGTACTTGCACTAACTTACTTCAAGACTAACCGTAAACATGGACTAATAAAGACAATAATTCTGGAACAAGAGTATGCAAGTCAATGAACCAGAATATAGAGCCTTGAAATAGGCACACTCTTATCAGATCATTTCATTCTCTACAAAGGCACTATAGCAAACCAATGGAGAAAAGTCTTTTCTAAAATGGTGATGGGAGAACTGGATGACTCTAGTAGAAAACATAAACCTAAAAGTGAAGAATACAGCTATGTTTCTCGAAGAAAACATAAGAGAAACTCTTTGGGACTCAAAGGTAAACAAGTGTTTCTTAGGCTATAGTATTCAATAACCATTAAAAGTCATTGTATTTTTATGATAATGAATAAGTTACTCTATCAGAATTAAATACCTTTTTTTAATTATAAGACTCAATTAAAAAAATGAATATGCAAGCCAAATCCTAGGAGAAAATATTCAAAAGTATGTATCTGACAAAGGGTGATACAATTCTGGAGAAGGTGAAATTAAGGTCACAATAAGATGCCACTACACATTCTATGTCTAAAGTTTAAATTTTCATGAGTATATTAACCAACTAGGATTCTCACACCCTGTTGGTTGGAGTAAAATCCAACAAACATCTTAGAAAAAGTTCTAGTAGATTCTCATAAAACTAGACATACACCTTTGCCCTACAACCATGCAATCCTGATCCTAGGTAGTAACCAAAT
>VMDR010027678.1:0-13474 GCA_007922815.1 Macrotus californicus | reverse complement strand
ATGGACATTTATTGCCCACTGCCTAATTAAACATGAAGGTTATATGCTGTTTTTTACTAAAACAAATAATATTTCAGAGAATAATTTTTAGCACTTACAACTTTTTTTCATATTTCAAATTATTCCCTCAGAACACTTGGGATTATAAAATTAAAAAACCTTTAATAGGATTTGATATATATTGCCAAATTATTTCTAAAATGGCCTTGTCAATATCATTAGTATCGGTTATAAGGGTACTGGTTTCATCATACCCCTATA
The DNA here is from genome assembly GCA_007922815.1 of Macrotus californicus. Taxonomy (NCBI): domain Eukaryota; kingdom Metazoa; phylum Chordata; class Mammalia; order Chiroptera; family Phyllostomidae; genus Macrotus; species Macrotus californicus. Next base: position 13,213 of record VMDR010027678.1, on the reverse strand, counting down.
GATTTTGGGTTTTGTTTCAATTTGTGTTCACTGAGAAGATAGAACATACAATCCATCAATGTATCCTTGATCCACCCAGCAAGGATAAAAAACGCTGGAAGACGTTGAGCAGAGCCGTGGTGGGTGGTGCCGGCCCTAGAGCGTGAGTGGGGGTACCGGGAAAATGTCAGTGCTCATCCACTCTATTTTATTCCGACAGCCAAGTGCTCAAGCGTTGGAGCCTGCCCTTTGGCTAGCAGATTGGTTAAAGACTATCTAGGCTGACATTAAAAAAAAAAGCCTTTTGGGTTAACTATGCTCCTTCTTAGTAAGAGTAATATGTTTTTACTGGGTCACAATTTATCACTAAAAATAGAAAATACTACACCTAGGTAACCAAGGTTTCCTGGAGTAAAATGGACTCTACTTTTCTAACCTAGCAAAAATGCTCTACCTGGATACTTAACAGAAGCTTGCCATGAAGCTAGAAGTTAGACATCGCCCCCTGGTGGTTTTGACATAACATTACATGACCAGGCCTGACCCTCGGCCTCACCCTCAAAGGCTGAAAATCCCACATGCTGGACAGAAAGGCCAGTTTCCTTTTCTTCCCTCCCCAAAACCACCAAACCAGTTTGGCCACCCTAACACAGCCAACCCTCTGGTTTACTTAAGGTGGAAAGAATGAGTTAAATGGAAATGGTGAGCTGTATTCCTTATAGCAGATCTAAACTGTTCTACAGTTAAAAAAATTAGACTAAATGTTTTCACTACTGGCGTGTTTCTTGTATCCTGGGAAAATTTTTATTAAGCTCATAGACCTTTTATTTTTATATGTTTTCCCCATTTTAAAAGATGCCTGCTTTTGTAAATCTGTACTCATTAAATATTATTTAAAAAATATTTCCTAGCATTGTTTAATTCTGGCTTTAACTCATCAGCATTTCAAAGAAAGTGATGAAAAGATTTTGAATCACAGTAGTTCTAGCAATCGGAACTAAAAATACTTCCCTTCAGAAATGTGGAAAAGGAGAGGCCCTTGCATGGGTTTTATAAAGCACATTAGGGGGAGGGGGGTGGGATTGGCTGGGGTGGGGGGGGAGTGGTGGGGGGAAAATGCAGACAACTGTAAATGAACAACAATAAAGTAGTTAAAAAAAATAAAATAAAGCACATTAACAGATTTGCAGCCTCATGCAATGTTTGCTCGAGAGATGCATTCCAATATCCTGCTCGTTCAGCTGGCCAAACCGATGGGCGTGAATATACTACCCCTCACTGGACTTTCCTTCTTCCAGGTGGCTGCCACCCAGATCAGACAGGGCCAATATCTTAATGAGTGGACTGACTTCAGGTTGAATTTCAGTCTGCAGGACCAGACGTTAAACTCCTGACACAACTGGACAGCTACAGCCCTAATGGGTGTTATCATTCTTTCAAAAGCAAAATAAAAACTGATAGAGAGGTTTTTCAACCTAGCATAAGCTAGAAGCAAGTAGAAAAGCCCCTATTCAAAAGCTACTTCAGTTAGAAACGGCAGGCGTTTATTGTTTGGGATCACAGCAGAGCCACAATACTGATGCATGGACCTCCCCCCACAGCCCCCCACCCCCACCCTAGATCAGGGCGGAATGGTAGGCAGGGCTCACGGTTCTCGTTCTGCATCACCACAACCGACACCCGTACCAGCACCTGTCCAACGTACACACACCAAAGATATCTTAATATAACCCTGCTCTGACTTTGCACAGTCAGCTTGGATCACCATCCAGAAAAGTCCTCTGCTCTTCTAAAGACTTGTTCAGTAGAATTTAGGAAAGAGAGTAAGTCATTGTCCTACGTATTACCATTCCTGAAGCTCACGGCAAAGACCTGAGCTCTTGGATAAGAGGAAGTAAGAAAAAGGCCCAAATGAGGGAGGGGAAGGCTCAGGGTGAAGGAGAAAGGAATGGGGGGTCGGAGAAAAGGGAAGCGTGGACGAGCAGGACAGTGCACCCCACCCCAGCCCAACCAGGACAAAGGCACCCAGTGCTACATGTTTCCTGCTACAAGGGAATCTTGGAAAGCTTTTAAAGATGTTTATTGTATATAAGACTACAAGTAAAGCCTAAGCTAAAAACGTGATATATGTTCATCTTATTTAATCCTCATTAAAATTTTCTAAAGAACTGTTAACCAAAAAACTTTTAAGGCCGAAAGTTTTTCTAAAAGAAAGGGTTTATTGAGCCAGATGACTACGCTAGCAGGAAACAGGACCTGGCCCCGGGGGAGTGGCCTACACCACCAGAGGCAGGCCCGGTGGGAGAAAGAAACGTGCAGCAGGCCTGGAGCTGATGGACCTTTCACACGACACGTGTGGAAAGGAAAGATGTAAGTTGTTTTGGAAGAATTTATGCCGGCTGCAGACAAAGTCAGTGAGAGGAGGGAAAGTCAGGCTAGTTCTGGGAAAGGTTCACAGTCCATAAGGAAGAAATATTTCCCCTTTAAATCTGTTGTGGAAACAGTCTAGAAAGTCCGTGCATAAGCAACATGCAGGGGCACCTGGTGGCCGGCTGCTTGGCTATTCTCTTTAAATAATCAGGGAAATAGCCACTTGTCAATAACTTCAAAGTTTCATCAGACACTCAGGAATGTAGGCAGTCTTCTGTTGGGTTCGACCTGCAGTTGGTAACTCATTAACCTCTCTTGTCTGTTCCTCCCTCTATCCAACCTGCTAAAATTATATTAAGACATCTCGTAATTTTTTCTTATCAGTATGTCTTCTTCTTATCCCCATTTTTCAGAAGCAACTGAGCCCTGAACACACTGAGTGCCTTTGCCTATGGGAGGCAGAGGTGAGATTTGAACCATTCCAATACCACAGCACAGTGAAGGACACTCATGCCAACCTCCTCAATGTCTCCAAATCCATACACTATAGTAGAACCTTTTGAAAAGCACTTTTTAAGGAAGCTCATTAGCACTTTAAATATTCCTGATTAGGCCAGCCTGTCGTTGATGTTAATGCACCCTAAACATTATAGTGACAGGGGACTGACTAGTTTCAGCGTGGACATCAACTCTGCTGTAGCTGCCATTTTAATCTTCCCACTCCAGTCTGGCCACAAGCTTTCCTGAGCATCAAAGAGAGCCTTGTTCCTTCAGGTGGAGGTAGGGAAAACCCCGTAACCAGAGGACTCAAAGTATCAGCCAAGGAGAGTACAGATCTTCTCCAGGCACTGAAAGGCAAATGCTTTCCTTCTCTGGCTTCAGCTTAGTGCCTTGTGCACTGCGTCAACGTATTTGTTCTTGAGATTCCGTGACACACCCAGGAAATCTCATAACACCTTTCATTTAGTATTTTAATGCTAGTTGAGAAAACTTCGTGTTAAAAAAGATGATTCATTTCCACCACCTATAGTTGCCAGCTCCTCAGTTTTGTAAATATGAAGGGCTGTTGAAATGGAATTCACAGTATATCAAAAACTATCGGAACCAGACCAGCTAGAATTAAACTTTCCCCTATGATTTTGGAGAGTTGGCTGGTTTTTAAGGAGCACAGCCAGTGAAGTACATTTGACTCTTGAACTGTGTTGTTGGTCCACTTACATGCAGAGTTTCAATAAATACTGTAAATGCATTTTTGTTTCTTACGATTTTTGAATAACATTTTCTTTTCTCTAGCTTATTTTATTGTAGAAAAACAGTATAACAAAATTTGTGTTATTTGACTGTGAGTGTCATTGGTAAGGTTTCCAGTCGACAGAACACTATTAGTTAAGTTTTTCAGGGCGGGAGGGCGGTCAAAAGTTAAACGCAATTTTCAGACCCTTGGGGGATGGCACCCCAAACTCCCATGCTGTTCAAGGGGCAACTGTAGTTCCATTTTTACTAATCCTTTCTTTCATAGAAAGAGAAGAAAATGAAACAACTAGACAAAGCAGATGAATTAGAACACTTGGGGAAAAGGAAGGACTATTTTAAAAGTTTGTTGTTTTTTTTTTAAGAGAGACAGAAAAGAATGACAGAGTTACTGTCACCATGGTGGTAGGACCCCACTGGTGAAACCTTGAATACCTGCCTTTCCATTCCAGTAACAGGAAAAACACAAAAGAAGAGGTCTAAAATTTTTTAAAAAGCACAAAAAAACAAAAATCGACCAGAGACAATCGTGCCACCCATGAACCCCATTACACCCCAATTATAATACATGAGCTAACGGACTGACTTACACACCCACTGGCGCCAGGACAGGTCTGTCTGGGAGCCTATAAGGGAAGAAAAGATGTGACGCCCCAATTCTGGGAAGAGAATTGGGCCCATTCCCTGAAAACAAATTTATATGCCTCCCCTCGTTATGTGGCCCCCATAGGAATCCCCCCAAGACGTGTCTAGAATGAGAAGTGGATTTGTGAGTGTAACTCCTGCTTCCCTTTCCTCTGTTCTCTGCTCGTTGCATGACGCTTGTGCTGCTCACTGCTCAGCCTCCGTTAGGTTTTCTGGCTCCGTGACAATGAACAGAGAAAGGACCTCTGGAAGGACAGGGGGTCCTTCCTGGGACCAGGTCTCCTCCATGGGCGTCCGGACGACCTAAATTGGTAAGGAGCATCACTGTTCACATTTCATTAAGGCAGGGGAGTAAAATTTGTGAAAATGGCAGAGACCTGCCGCCAAGTGATTCTTTTATACTCTCAACAGCTAGCCAGCCAAGCAGGCTCACCCCTTCTCACGGTGCGTGTGCACTGCCTGCCAGCAACAGGAAATCTCTTCCATTTTTAGGCACTCAGGGCAATTAGAAAATTCTCCCTTATACCTCACCAATGTTCCTGGTTGTATTTCCACCCATAGTTCTTGGCGCCATCACTTAAAGGAACGCTTCTGCAGGTATCTGATACAAAGGCCAACGCTTTGTTCTTTTCCCAGTTGATCACAGACTACAGTGTGTGTGTGTGTGAAATAAAAAACCACACACTTAAATATTATGGCAACATCAAATTGCTCTAAGACTCTGTGCACTTTGAAGCTCAGTGTCTGGATTTATCAGACGGGTAACGAGCAGGGCATACACGGCACCACCTGCACACCACACTCCGAGGAGCACGCAGGGTGGGCCTACCAACCTCACTTGGCCCGGGTTCCTCCAGAAGCCGACCCTGAGGCAAGGATTCTAACGCAAAGTTTACTATGGAAATGAAATTATTAAGTATGGGGAATGGAATGGGAAAGTAAGCAGAACAAGGAAGGAATAAAACGGGGGTTTTCAAGCCAGTGAGCGCTGTGGGCCCTACTCCACTGGGAAAGGCTGAAAGGAAGGGTCAAATATACCTCTGAGCTATCTCCTTCGAGGAGAAGAGAGATGGGGGTTTTATGCATGAAATCCCTATTTTTTTAATTAGATGATAAAAGCTTCCAGGGCTTTAGCTTTCCGGGCCTTCTGACTTTTCCTATACTCTGACGGCGTACGCCCCCGCAGCTGGGGAAAGAAAGCCTGCTGGCACAGGGTTACAGGTGTTCACACAGGCAGCTTTCTGCTCCTAGAGATGAATGTCAACAGGGTGCGGGCGCACCACTGACAACCGCTACGCAGTCCAACAGGAACCTGTGCTGAGAGTATGAGCAGAGAGTTCACAGCAGGGAAAGGCTCTTCGACATAAAAAAAATAGTCTGTTTTTTTTATGAAGAGATGCACCAAAACTGAAACTGCACTGAGATGCCATTTCTCACCTAACAGACGGGCAAAGATCCAAGAGTCTGAGCACACGGTCCGGGAGTGGCCCTGGAAACACGCAGTCGCGCATGCTGCTCCTGGGTGCGCAAATGGAACATCTATGGACAGCAACTAGGTGACATCTTTCAAAATTCAAAATGAGTGTGTGTAGTTAAGACTTGACCCAGGGGCCCTACTCCTGAGAATATATCCTATAGATATTTCTGCAAGCATATTCGAGATGAAAAATAGACATTACCATTCTTTTTTGTTGTTTTTTTTTTTTCCTTATGAAAGACAACATCATGAAAAACTACAGGGGCCGGAACTCAAGTGTTCATCACTGGGACTGCTTAAGTAACCTATGATGCTTTCACAGAACAGAAGGCTGTGCTGCTGTCGAAAACCAATGAGGTGCCTTCTCAATTCATATGTGAAAAGATCTCCAAAATACATCACAAAGTAAAAAAAAAAATCAAGATGCAAAATAACACGTACAGTTTGATTCCTTTTTTGTATGTAGAATTGCTTATAGCTGTCTAAAGGAACACCACAAGGATTCGAGAGAAACTACTGAAAAGCCACACCTAAACAGGATGAAGAGCAGAGCAGCAGAAACAGGAAAGTGCTGTGCATCTTTCATGTCGCTTTTATTTCTTAATGACATAAATACTGTACCTAATTTCTTCAATGAACTTAATTTTAAGAGTGATTGGTTGCATATCCCTGCTAAGTCATCTTCTTAGTTACCTTCTTCAGGCTAAACATCTCCAGCTCATACACTCTTTCCCCTTATATAATAATCTCCAAATCGTTCATACCCTGCTCCCTCCTCCTTGGATCTCCTACAAACATTTCAATGTTTCTTTTAAAACATAGTGCCCTGAACCAAACACAGAACTCCAGATGAGGTATAGCCAGCTTTGAGTCCAATGTGACTGTTGTTTTCCCTATTCTGTCTAGATCGTGCATCTCTATTAATGTAGTTAAGCTGTTATTAGTTTTTTTTATTTCTACATAATATCAGGACCACATCCCATAATATGCCTGAGTTGTCTTCACATAAAATGTTAAGTCCAGTCGCTCCACCATCTGCCCCATCAATCCCAATCCTGCCCCCTTCCACCATGGATACCACCCACCTAACACTGACTGCCACACATATATTTAAACTTAAGTATGAAGCAAAAACAAATAACCACTGTACTATCTTCAACTGTTAAGTAGCAGCTAGGAATGAGCGGCCAGAGGAGAAATAAAGCAGGGCCCTCGCCATTACAATCTAACCAAGAACTTAGCACAGGAGGCTGGAAACAAAAGGGAGATGTGTCTCATCAACTAACTCGGTAGATCTAAGCCCGATTTGATAAGATTGCCAGATGTCCTGAGCATCACAAGCAAAATAGCACAGGAAAAGGGGAGAGTCCTACAGACTGTGTTTCTGTGACAATCTCACTAAGATTGCTGGGAGTTCTAAACATCACAAATGGGAATTGCACAGGAGGAAGAGGGGACCTATGCTGGGAAAGGTTACCTCTGTAACAATTCCACTAAAAGAGCCTTTACTAACTAAGAAAGAAAGCCTCTGTAGCTGTACATTACTCCCAATATTTAGAAGAGGGGAAAGAATGAGGAACCTAGAAGCTGACTGAGGTATACAACCCCTGAAACCCAGTAGTCAGCATACTTAGATTAGCTGAGTACCCACTTGTAGGCTCAGCTCAAGTTTATAGAACAAACTTACTAACAAACTTACTAACAACTTTCTTTCCTCTATACATGGGGCATTCAGACTAGTTGGGTGCCTGCTTGCAGGTTTGTGCTCATGTGTGTTTCATAAATGAACTTGCTATCTTATTTCCACTATACATGTTTGTCTCTTGCTTGAATTACTCTCTTGCAAGTGAGACAAGAACTGAGGCAGGGGAGGGATCCTCTTGACGCAGGTCTCGCTCTCCTCACTGTAACACAACAACAATTCTGTACATCTAAAGCTGTTCTAAAATAAGGGTTACTTTAAAAAAATAACACCATATCCTTTATTAAAGTGTATCTTATAGGAAGTAACCTCTGCTTCCAGCCTGGAAAATTGTTTTAAAATTAATTGCATTTTCTAATGTACGTGCTGCCCACTCATTTCCTAAATATAGCTTCCATGTCTTTATTTTAGATTTTATAACAAATATGAAAACATTTTATCCATAACCTTTAACTTGGATGAAGCCTGGAGATTCTCTAATCTAATAAATTCATTTCACAGATATGGAAACTGAAGCCCAAGGGGGTAAATAAAGTCCACAAGCTCACACAACCACATTGCAACAAAGCAGAATTAGAACACAGATGACCTGATTCCCAGGCAGCAGTTTTCCGGTCCTTTTGGAAACAAGTGATTCATTTGAAAAAAATTTGTTGTAGGTCAAACTCAAAAGGGTCAAAAGAACAGACTGATCAGAACAGCGTATTCAGTAAGCGATTTTGGACTTTCCTGTCAGTGATAAAGTGGTTAAGTACTTTACCTTAAAAAAGACAAATAAGACTGAATGAACAGCATTGTCTAATAGTGTATTTAGATTGCCTATGATTACTAGAATACTAAATAATGATAAATATTTTACCTCTTTTTACATTCTTTAATTAAAATAGTATTTAAATTCTTAGTAGACATTTTTAGAAATATTCAACAACAAAAAGTCGTCCATTATTTAATTCCTGTTGGAATATTTCCCAAGAAGAAATGACACAAGCTGGTCAACATTGGACATATCTTAAGCAAAATCATTGAACTTTAAAGAAAAGGAAAAATATTCCTTAGGCATTCAGGAAAAATGAAAGTCAGATTGGCATCTATTTTCTAAACAGCAATATTTTATAGAAGAAACCACAGGGACAATTTTTTAAGATACTCAATGAAAGGAAGTATGAGCTAAGAATTTATATCTGCTGAAATTGCTCTTCAAATATAAAGGCCACAGACAAAGAGTTGTAAACATACTGAGGTCCAGGAAATGTTGTTCCCATAAGATATTCCTGAAGAAGGTACTACAGAGCAATCCAGCACAAGAGGATTACTGAAGATTTATCATGGGGTAGAGAGGTAAGCACTGAACATCTTCAACTGCAGAACAAACACTAAAGGATGGATAAGGGTGATGACATCTATTTGTAGTATACAAATTCTGGACATTAGGTAATAGCTTCCTGGCTATATATTTTAAGCTGCCCAAGGAAAGAAATGTGAGCTAAGTATATCACTTGAAACTGATAAACCGAATAATAGTAGTTTAATTGTACTTAAAAGTGTATACAGATTAAGTTTTGTCTTTTTAAAATTAAAGATTCAAATTAAAACAAAAAGAAAATTGAATGGTTGGGGATAGGAAAAGGAAAGGAAACAGTAATTAGCCATTTAAAGTATTAATTCTCTTGGGGTGCAGAGCAGCACATGGCATGAGAGGCAGGCAGGGCACATGAGTCACTGTGCTCCCTCAGGTTAGGAGTGGGAATTTGCCTCCTGCCTGGGTCCACATCTCATCTCCAGCTTCAGCAACTCACCCACAAATACTGGACCCCCTGGAGGCTGGATCAGCTGCCTTTCCATCTAGGTACATTGGCTGAATGTCATCAATTACATGAATGCAGTCAATCAAGTCAGAGAAGCCTATATTCCAGGTGAAAACTCCCTAAGTCTGAGGCACCTGTTTGGGCAAAAGATTTTCAGGAAGATCCAAGATGATGGAAGAGTAAGTGGAAGCTACACTACCCTCATCCCAGGACCAATCTGAAATTACAAGTAAATTACAGAGAAATCATCCTGAATAACCAACTGAACACTAGCTGGAAAAAAGCCTTATAACCACAGACAGACAGAAGACACCACTTCACCACAATGTGACTGGTACAGAGTGTGGAGTAGATGAGAGAAGGCTGGCTGAGCTCCCATGGACAGTGGCTGAAGTGCCAAAGGGAAATTTCAGCAGCTGGAGGTTACTCCTGAGAAGTGTGGGGTTTAAACTTCAAGCTGGGCTCCCCAGCCTACAGCACCAGAGCTGGAAAGGAACCCAGATAATATCTAGCTGTGAAAAGCAACAGGATTTCTGTCTGCCAGGGAGAAACACCTGGAGACACAGAGAACCTCTTAAAGGGCCAACACATATAATTTCATTTGCAGCCACTTACCTTGGGCTCTGGAACAATGAACTAGAGATGCTTGAGGAGAGTCTTGGGGTGGTAGCTTTGAGGAGAGACTAAGGGAGCAGCTGCAGGATCCCTGTGCTGAGTCATTCCCCAAACTACAAGAGCTATCTTGCTCAGGCAGAGTTGCCCCCTCCAAGCAGCATCAGCCTGAGGGGAAGCAATAGCCCCACTGACAGGAACTACTCTGTCCCACCCTGTGGTGCTTAAGCCTGACTGCTGATTACAGATTGACTAGATTAACAACTGAACGAGACAGCGAATAGACTGTAGATCACTGGTAGCCTCAAACAGGCTGCCTAGGGCCAGACTGGGACACCATCTGACATCACCAGGGGTGGATCCAGAATGAAGACAGTGCCCCTATACAACAGCATGCATACATGGTGGGTAGAATGACTCTCAGTCAGCCAGCTGGAGAAAAGGACCCAGCAAAAAACAATCCAACAACAGCCAAAACCCAATTACAACCACAGAGTCCACTTAAACAGCATAAAGAGCATCCCAAGAGCATCAAGTTTAGGAGATCAAGGAAAGTACACCACTGGATCCCACAGGTCTCCTGCCACAGGAGGTCACACCACGAAGACAGGGAGTCAAAGTAGATACAAACAAGAAGAGTCACCTAAAATGGGGAGACAAAGAAACACCCCCCAATTGAAGGGAAAGGAGGAATCCTCGAAAGAGTTCTAAATGAAATAGAGGCAAGCAAACTATCAGACACTGAGTTCAAAATAATGATTATAAGGAAGCTCAATGAGCTCAGTGAGAACTACAAAGAACTCCAGGGAAGCTACAAGGAACTTACTGCAAAATACACCAGCATGAACAAGAATATAGACACTATCAAGAACAGCCAGGAGGAAATGAAAAACATAATATCTGGAATGAAGAAAATAGCAGAAGGACTTAAAAGCAGGCTAGATGAAGCAGAGGACTGAATCAGAGACCTGGAGGACAAGGGAGGAAAAAAATTCCCCGACAGAACAACACAATGATAAAGTCTGAAAAAGAATGAAGGGGTTTAAGGAAGCTGCAGGACAACACGAAACATAATAATATCTGTATCATGGGGATGCCAGAAGGAGAAGGAGAAGGAGAAGGGCATGGGACAGAAAACTTGTTTGAAAAAGTAATGATAGAAAACTTCCCTATCTTGATAAGAGAAAAAGTCACACATGTCCAAGAAGCATAGAGGGTCCCAAACAAAATGAACCCAAAGAGGCCCCATGTAAGATATATCATAATTAAAATGGCAAAATTCCAAGACAAAGAAAGAATCTTAAAGGCAGCAAGGGAGAAACAGAAAGTAACATACAAGGGAGCTCTGATAAGGCTAGCAGCTGATTTCTCAACAGAAACACTACAAACCAGAAGGGAATGGCAAGAAATAATTTAAGTAATGAAAACCAAAGGCCTGCAACCAACACTACTCTACCCAGCAAGGCTCTCATTTAAAATGGAAAGAGTTTACCAGACAAAAAAAAAAAAAGGTTAAAGGAATACATCTCCACCAAACCAGCATTGTAAGACATGCTAAATGGACTACTTTAAGAATATGAAGAGAGAAAAAAGAGAGGAACACAGGTATAAAGGGAAAAAAAATGTCAAAGAATAAGTACCTCTTAATAATATCCTTCAATGTAAATGGATTAAATGCTCATATCAAAAGACATAGAGTAGCTGAATGGGTTAGAAAACATGATCTGCGTGCCTACAAGAGACTCACCTCAGAACAAAAGATTTCACAAACTTAAAGTGAAGGGATAGAAAAAAATATTACAAGCAAATGGACATGAAAAAAAAAGCTAGGGTAGCAATACTTATATCAGACTACAAAACAAAGGCCATAAAAAGATACAAAGAAGGACACTACATAATATTTAAGGGAATAATCCATCAAGAAGATGTCCTCAGTACTCACATTTTGGTCTCTACGTAGCATTTCCCATTAAAAGAAAGCAGAACTCTATGGCAGAATTCTGATTCCAGATTTGGAAAAGAAAATGCATTACATGGGTTTGTAACAAGTTATGCCAGAAAGCAAAGAGGCAATCAAAGACTAATGGAACATGTCAGCAGCAAAAGGGAAGAATCCCGTTGGCAAAATATGAGAAAAACTGGGGGTGGGGGGGTGGGGGGAGTGACAGCAATTATTTATTTAGAATCCATGAGATCGTTCCATCACTAAAGAAAGAAAAAGAAAAAACCAAACACACACACACACATATAAAAATCTAGTTGGTCATCAATGTATTTAGAACATTTCCTTACTTTGAAAATTGGCTGTAGAAAGAAAAGATTTAAGAACTTATCCTGTCTTCTCTGTACTACAGAGTAACTAAGTAGCCAAGTAGATGATGAAAAGTTCTTCTAAACAGAAAAGGTCTAGTTAACAAGAGTAAAAAGGAGAAAGTTAGAAATTTGCCATTTTGCCTACTAAAATGATTCAGGCAGCTTTCATCAGTAGATAAAATTGCTAGGTGAAGTTCATGGGTAATTATATCATTTTAGCATCACAGAAGTGTAATAACTCAACACTAACACTAAATACTTTCTATGAACCACCCAGCACCACAAATGTTTGCAAATTGAGTTGAACCTGAATCTCATTGAGCCCAGAATGCTAACTTAGCTAACAGGAAATACAAGGGATAGGATGACAAGTCAAATGTCACCAACAGGAAACATGTAGAAAAATCCTGAATATGGAACATTCTACAGAATTAAGTAACCCATTTTTTCAATAAATGAACAACATGGAGAATGTGGAACTGCTTGGATTAAGAGATTAAACAAAGTGTGGCTGTGATGTGAGTCTCTTAATTGAACAAATCAAATATAAAAAGATTTTTGAAACATTTGGAGAATTATAAATATTGAATGTATTAGACTATACTAAGGAATTATCAATTTTGCTATGAGGGATATGGTTTCATGATTTCTAAAGTCCATTTTTTTAGCATAGCACACTATTACAGAATTGGTCAAAAGTAGACTTATAATTGTTCATATGGAAAATAATACAATAATTAATAAATAATAATACAAGAATAAACTCAGTGTTTCACATACTCAGAACTGTAAACTTATTTTTGCCCACCCTGTATATGTCAGTGTAAAATAACACAGTGTTTGAAATTTGTTTTAAACTATTTTGGCAAAAAATAAGAAAGAATTGGATGGGCCTGGCTGGGTGACTCGGTTGGAGCTGCTACACCAAAAGGCCATGGGTTTGAATCTCAGGGTGCATATCTAGGTTCAGGGTGCAAACGAGAGGCAACCAATCGACATCTCTCCCTCACATGCTGTTTATCTCTCTTTCTCTCCCTTCCTCTCTCTCTAAAATCAATA
>VMDR010027677.1:0-13471 GCA_007922815.1 Macrotus californicus | reverse complement strand
AAGATGTGTAGTGCCTTAACAGCAGTTTCCTGTCAAAATCATGAAGTATTTGGATACAAGTTTTTCTTTACTTTCCCTTCCCAGTAAACTTTATGGAACATTTAATTTAATAGTATTAAGAATATTATAAAATTTTAAAACTATGACTCCATTTTAATTAGAACGAGATTCCAAACTGCTTTACTTAACTTTTGGCCATATGATTTTATCTTATCCAAAGGTGGAGTAGGGTGGAGTCCTAACCAGGTGTTCTTGCATATTCATACCTATACTTATTACAGATAAGTACTATATCAGGAATCCATTCTTAGTTTTTCCATTTTTGCATTGATGTGTATACTTCTGCACATTTTTCCTTTTGGGAAGAGAAATCATATATGCTATGTGGTGTTCTGAAAATAGAACACTGTTCTTCAGAGTACAAGTCTAGCCTTTAGGAAAAAAAGAGTAGCCAGTCGTCCCCCTCCATCTTTCCTACTGAAATACAGTGCTGGCTATCTGTGCTTCTCAGTAGCTGTAGATGCTAAAAAGTCTCTCTAAATGCAGGATTATGATTTCTGCACGAGTGTGGAAGTAACTACCTTGCATTTGGAAAGATTTCAGGTTCGTTCTGTCTCCCTAGTTTTATTCAAGGCAGGACACTCGATAATGAAAATGTAGCTTAGTGCTAAAAATCATCATGTATTTCATTTATACCTAAGCGAAAAAAAAGTAGGCTTATCTGGTTAATTTGGTTTTTGTACTACAGTTACAACATATTTCAGCAATCCTTGTGTTTAGGAAAAGGACTCCCCTAGATTAGGAAAAGACAGTCATGAAATACTAAATTGTTGCCTGTAAATAGCAAGTAAATGCTTCTTGAAAGCTGTTCCTTGTTTGCTATTATTTTAGCCTTTATTCTTCACTTTAAGTGGTAAAACAAAGTAAACATTTAAAGAGATTTAGTTTGAGTTTTGTCTTTTTTTTTTGTCAGTGGAAATAACCATATGTGCTAACCAAATTTCTGTGAAGAATGAAAACTTGATGGTTATCATTAGATCTAGCTGTAACCTCCCCAGAGTTGTGAAGAGTGCTGTTCTCACAGAAATACAAGAATTATGATTGTGAAACAAAGAAATCTTAGAAGTATTGAATTAAAATAATACTGTGACTACCCGCTACTATTTACTATCTAATAAACCTTCCATGTGATCTAGAAGTGCTATAAAATAGAGGTTTGCAGGAAGAGATAGATATAAGTATCTACAAAGAAATGTTTTCTATGAGTTTTTTTCATGTGTTTTTGTTAGTAGATTTGATGGGTGGAGGGTTATAGTCTAACTCTTACTGTTTTGTGGAGCCACTTTGTGAATTACTCCCCTGTAAATTGTGTGATTCTGGACTCCTTCTCTGTTGTTCTTGTACTTGTCTCAGGCCAAATACATATGCTGTGATTCTTACGAGACTTGTATGAAGATGCCCTGATTTGTGCAGACTGGCCAGGGGAATACTACTGCCATGTCATCTGTGTTAGCTCCAGATAATTTGTCATGAGCATCGACAGAAGGACCATTCTTCGCATTTGTTTTATCTCCCTAAAGAGCACATTCTTTTCCTGTAAGGAGAAAAGTTGCATTGTGGCTAAAATCTGTACAAAGCAGATATTTCCTACACTTAGAATAATAGCATTGCCTTTGTGGAAATGTTGGAATTCGCTTTTATCTGAAGTGCCTTAAGTAGACTCTTTACTTTTCTAGTAATGGTTTAAATATTATTTGTTATGCATTGTTAAAATACTATTAAAAATGACACATTGTAGTGGCAAAAATAACCAAATGTCTGCCTGTTTGCTTTTTGACCATATCAATAAACTTTTACAATCTAAATTCTGAGTGTTTTGATTAACATCTAAAGAGGGTGAATTTCAAACACTAAACTAGTATTGTAATATTAGGATATTCCATTTTGAAATTACCATGAAATTTCTTATTGTCCTCATGGGAGTGAATTTGATAGGCCAGTCTCTTTAAGTATTTCTAAGATGAGATCCATTACCCAGGATTCCAGACGTTGTCCTTCATGAGTATAGCCACCCAGTAGATTAGTCAAAACAGCCAAGTAGATAAATAGGTTGAACTAGCTTTTGTCCCAGTCAGTGAACACCATGACTAGGTAATTCCCTTTCGGCACTAAATAATTTATTTGAAACAGTCAGATGGATTATCAAGTTATATGAGACTGAACAACAGTACTTTTGCAAACACGGAGTAGAAACACTGGACAGCGAGTAAAGAGATCGGGCTTTTTAAAAAAGATTTTTTAAAAAATATTTCATTTATTTTCAGAGAGGGAAAGAAACACCAATGTGTGGGTGCCTCACACACCCCCAAGTAGGAACCTGGCCTGCAACCCAGGCATGTGCTTGGACAGGAATCAAACTAGTAACTCCGGTTTATAGGCCAGTGTGTAACCCACTGAGCCACACCAGCCAAAGCAGAGATCTGGCTTCTAAATAGCTTTCAGTCCTTTGTGTGTGGCTATGTGAACATACCCAAGTCCCTTGAACATCTCTGGACCTACTTCTTTATTATGTGAGTGCAGTGGACTAAATCATAAATCACCTCAGTGTTCCTTCTGGCACTACTGTGTTTAATGCAAAATAGTAAAGGTGTCTTAAATTTAGAATAGATAATCTGATTTTTCAGGCTTGGTGTTGAATTAGATCAATTAAAATGTATGATGTTTTCATAATCAGATTTATGAGGAAATTGTGAAATGCTTGTGGAGACCAGTAAGCTGCAAATTGTTTAATAATATGTATTGAAATATATTTTAGAAAGGATACACTTGAAACCAATATGTTAATGTCACATCTTGATTTAAATGGATTTTGCCCAGTTGTAACCAAGGATGAGATCGACACCTGTAATAGGTATGCAAAGTTAAAACCAAAAGGACCTTAATACCATTTAATCAGCCCCTACATTTTGAATGCTAAAGAAAACCTACCCTGGAGAGGAAAAACGATTTACTGAACGTTATTCCAAGGAAATACCTAAGGTTTCCCATTTACTGCAAATTCCCTTTGGACTGGGTTTCTTTTGGAGATGTAAATTATTACCCCCTGGAGACATGAAAGCCATAGGTAATTGTCCTTGGTTGCTTCCCGACCTTTATTTAGATTGCTGGAAGAAGGGTCCTAATAGAAGACGCATTACCCACAGGGCCTGACACTTTGGAAGAATGGAGGAGTTTCTGGTATGATTTCCCAGGAAGGCTTTTATTCCGAAAGGAGGCAGAAACAATAGCCGAGAGATTACTCTTCAGAATTTTGTCTTTTACATCTGCTTCACTCTGTGTCCTCAGCTTTTCCTGGGTGTGATTAGGGTAGAAAATGCCACTGACTGTCAATCACAAAACATGCAAAACAGTGAGATGCTACCTCACACCTATTTAGGATTGCTACTTTCAAAAAAAAAACATGAAATAAATGTTGGCAAGAATACAGAGAAATTGGAACCCTTCTGCACCGTTGGGTGTAGGGAATCTAAAACGGTGCAGCCACTATGGAAAACAGTATGGAGGTTCCTCAAATAATTAAAAACAAGTACTCTATAATCCAGCAATCCCAATTCACGATACATATCCAAAAGGATTAAAAGCAGAATCTCAATGACATATCTGTACACCTACATTTATAGCACCATTATTCCCAATAGCCAAAAAGTAGAACCAACCAAGCGTTTGTGGATGGGTGAGTAGAAAAACAAAAGGAATATAAATACAATAGAATATTATTCAGCCTTAAAAAGGAGGGAAATTTTGATACATAACACAAATAAACCTTGTCAGGGCACTATGCTAAGTGAAATAAGGAAGTTACAACAAGAAGTACTATATGATGCCACTTATATGAGGTACCTACACTAGTCAAATGCATAGTGTAGGGTAAGTGGAGGCAGCCTGGCTTCCTCACCCAGGTGTCTGGGTAGCTAAGGGGAGCAGTGTTCCCATAGCCCTGGAGGGGCCTGATAAGCAGTGTTCTCACAGCCTTGAGACTGGGTCCGATAAACTGTTCCCATAACATGAAGTGGGCTCGCATGCGCAGAACTATGTTATGTTATGTAAGGTTTTGGCAGTTTTCCAGCTTTGTTCCCCTCTTGTACTTAAACAGGTAGGGACTTCCCACTAGTTAAGCACGCAGCTTGTGGCCTTCGTGGCTTGCCCACCCGTGAATAAAGGCATGTCAAGTATCCCCTCGGCTCCCTGCATTTTCTTCTGTCTCCCGGAGGCGAGAGTGGATTTGCTCGGTCTTGATCAGTTGCAACAGAGACAGAAAGTATTGTAGAATGGTTATTGCCAGGGACCAGGGGAAGGGGTAACAGAGAGTTATTATTTAATGGATATAGAGTTTAAGTTTTGCAAGATGACAGGAATTTTGTAGGTTTGTTGCACAACACTGTGAATGACCTTAACACCACTGAAATGTATATTTCAAAATTGTGAAGTTGATAAATGTCATGTATATTTTACTGCAACTCAAAATGAAAACAAACGCTAATGCCGCAGCTCCAACCCTAGATTGGCATATCCTCACTGTCCCTTCGTGTTCCATCATTTTTCTGAAAACGTGAGTGCAGCTGGATGGAATGTGACTCAATGGTGGGAATACTGAAGCATGGTCTTGATGCTCTTTTGGGTGACAATGGAAGGGCATTAGGATAAAGCCTGCACCAGAGTCAGCAATGATCAGTGGGTCCCAATGAGTGCTTTGTAAATAATGACTTTCAGCTGGAACAAAACCTCATTAAAGCTGTATTGGCCCCACCCAATATCCAGACTTAGAAATTGTCCATTTTGTCTGGGCCTTCCAGTGTATAATACCTGGTCCTGTCTGTGTAGCAAACAGTTGTAGCTAGAGAACTTTGGGTCTTCAGTTCTTTTTATGATACTCAAATAAAATAAATGAAATGTTTTCTCCCTATCTTATCATTTCTGGGAAGCTTTCCTGACCTCCCACTTTGGATTCTATAGCTTTCCAGCCTTTGGTGCATGCTGATCTCTGTTATTCTAATTGCCCTGGATCTTCCCTAAACTGTAAGCTCCTAGGAAACAAGGATATGTCTCACCCATTTCTGTGTGATCATTTTCCTTTTTTATTTTTTTTTAATTTTTTTTTTAAGGGATAGTTCTTTTTTTTTTAAAGATTTTATTTATTTATTTTCAGAGAGGGGAAAGGTGAGAGAAAGAGAGGGAGAGAAACATCAATGTGTGGTTGCTTCTCAAGGGCCCCGCACTGGGGACCTGGCCCACAACCCATGCACGTGCCCAGACTGGGAATCGAACCACTGACCCTTTGGTTTGCAGGCCAGAGCTCAATCCACTGAGCCACACCAGCCAGGGCTCTGTGTGGTTATTTTCTAAAAAGCCTGCATAGTACATGCTCAGTAAAACTTCACTGACTAAATAAAGAAAAAAAAAGTCTTTACTCTCAAATGGCTTACTGTGTTGTGCTGGTAACAAATGTGGAAGCAAATGCAACTCTTCGCACTAGTGGGAAAACGATATATTGTGAGCACAGAAAAGGGTTGATTGCTTTTTTTGGATTGGGGTGGAAGGGAAAGGGAGAGGCTTTTGTGACAGGAATTGAAATTTTAAAGGATGGTTAGTTCACAACTTAGATTTTTTTAAGTACTGAAATGCCAAAATATTATCAGTATAATATCATTTCATTACTTAAAAAAAATCTGAAGTCATAGTCATTTACATCCTGACTCATACCCAGGGAGTTAGATGGTACTTACAAATTTCTAAATGAACAAAAATGCACTACTTAAAAAACATCTTGCCCTGGCTGGTGTAGCTTAGTGGATTCAGTGCTGGCCTGCAAACCAAAGGGTCACCAGTTCTATTCCCAGTCAGAACACATGCCTGGGTTGCAGGCCAGGTCCTTAGTAGCGGGCATGCAAGGGGCAACCACACATTGATGTTTCTCTTCCTCTCTTTCTCCTCCCCTTCCCCTCTCTCTAAAAATAAATATGCCTTTGCTAGATAAATATGCCTGCACTGGTGTGGCCTCATTGGTGTGGCTCAGTAGATTGAGCGTCAGCCTGTGAACCAAAGGGTTGCTGGTTCAATTCCCAGTCAGGGCACATGCCTGGGTTGTGGGCTAGGTCCCTGGTTGGGGAATGTGTGAGAGATAACTGGTCGATGTATCACTCACATACCGATGTTTCTTTCCCTCTTTCTCCCACCCTTTCCCTAAAAATAAATAAAATCTTTAAAAAACATTCTCATCACTGTTGTCTTACTTTTTGTTTTAAAATTCTTCCAAGGTATCTCATTTTGATTACCAATTCACAGGTTATTAGTAGCTGTGAACATCTTTTCTTATATTTATCAGTCATTTGTATTTTCCTTAGATTCAATTTGGGACTCCAAATAATCCCAAAGATCTCCTATAAGAATCTCCTTAGAACTGAGGTGGAGAAACCTTAGGGAAACAGAAAGAGAGGACAGTAGAAAAATTTGAAGAGAAAAGGAAAAAAGAGGAGTCAGGTTTCTAGGACCAATTCCAGGACCCCTGAAAACCCAACTACTACTCTCCTTCAGTGGTTAGGGTTTCTTCTCTTCCCTTCCCTTTGGCCCTTTGAATGTCAAGTTTGTTCTCGCAATCCTGATTTGCTGCCTTAATCACTCTGTTCGGAAGGACTCAATCCAGAATTACAAAGAAGCCTTAATCCTAGTTCCTGGCCCTTTTTCAGGTGTAAAAACATCTGAAGACAAGGTAGATAATTATAACAAGTTTTTCCTCATACATTTATAAAATACCAAGGATTTGGTAGTGTACAAAATAAATACTAAAATACCATCATTCCCATTTTGCTGCAGTATTATACATATTAGATTGAAGTCCCAACAGCTTATCAGGAAAAAGGAAGATGGATTCTCCTGACAGTAACCAGATAGCTAGTTCGGCCAAAAATTTTTTAGAGATTTTATTTATTTATTTTTAGAGAGAAGGAACGGGAGGGAGAAAGAGGCAGAGAAACATCAATGTGTGGTTGCCTCTCACGTGCCCCTACTAGGGACCTGGCCCACAAACCAGGCATGTGCCCTGACTGGGAATTGAACTGGTGACCCTTTGGTTTGCAGCCCGCCCTCAATCAACTGAGCCACACCAGCCAGGGCTGTCAAATTTTCATTCAGATAAAGACAGTATCAGGAATAAATATAACAAAAGATGCGCAACACATATACTGAAACCTACAAAAGGCATATCCTAAATTAAGGATACACCCTGTTCATAGACTTTAAAACTCATTATTGTAGCCCTGGCTGGTGTGGCTCAGTGGATTGAGTGCCAAACTGAACCAAAGGGTCTCGTTACATTCCCACTCAGGGCACATGGCTGGCTTATGGGCCAGGTCCACCACTAGGGGGCGCGCGAGAAGCAACAATACATTAATGTTTCCCTGTCTTTCCCTTCCCCTCTGTCTAAAAATAAATAAATAAAATCTTTTAAAACACTCAATATTGTAAAACTCTCAATTTCTATGTCAAATCTATTAAAAATTCCAGTAGATCTCTCTGTGTGTGTAAAGATTGAAATGCTGATTTTAAAATTTATATAGAGCCCTGACATTGGGCATCGTCCTGCAAAGCTAAACGTCACCAGTTCAATTCCCAGTCAGGGCATATGCCTGGATTTTGGTTTGATTCCCAGTTGGGGCACATAATAAAGGCAACAGATCGGTGTTTTTCTCTCACATCATGTCTCTCTCTTTCTCTCTCTCCCCCTTCCTCTCTCTGTAAAAATAAATAAATAAAATCTTTTAAAAAATAAAATTTATTTAGAAATGTGAAGAGCCAAAAACAGCCAAGACAGAAAATAACAGTAAACAGCTTGGCAGGCCCATTCCTCCACAGAAACACTGAAAACATGAGTGAGAAGTTTCAGAGTCAGCTTTGTTGCAACTCTGGAAAATAGTCAAAACTTTGAAGCAACCAAATGAATGCTGAATCAAGAAAAGGGAAACATAAGCATGGTAGGAGAGTTTTGTGCTGTTTTAGCTTTGCCTCTCCACCCACTTTGGCGGGGCAGAGTGTTCTTTTTATATGATTTGAGGGAGAGAAGAGAAGAGAAGAGAAGAGAGGAGAAGAGAAGAGAAGAGAAGAGAAGAGAAGAGAAGAGAAGAGAAGAGAAGAGAAGAGAAGAGAAGAGAAGAGAAGAGACAGTAATTTGTTGTTCCATTCTTCCATGCACTCATCAGTTGACTCCTGCGTGCACCCTGACCAGGGATTGAATCTGCAAAGCTGGCATGTCCAGATGATGATGGAACAAACTGAGCTACCCAGACAGGGCGTGTGGCAGAACTTTAAAGGCAGTAGTCAGTGTTCCCGGTGTGGGTAACTGGTCCCAGAAAGAGTGGAGCAGACCTTGTTCCCAACAAGTTGTATTTCCCCACGTTTGACCCGGTCTGTGGGTTCCCTGAAGGAATGATAAAAGCGGCTTGCCTTAATTTTACCTAACTCAGAAATCTCTCAGGTCAGAAAAACAACTGTGTATGGGATGTTCTCAAAAATACTGAGCGACAAATGAACCATCCACTGCTCCCTGGAGCAAAACACTGCAGCTGTGGCAAATAGATGTGCCAAAAGTCTGGGAGGAAAAGCTGAGAAAAGACTTGTCTTTGGAAAATCAAGGCTTTATATACATAGAACAGGACACATGCTCAGAACACACTTCAGTTCTCTAACCTTTCACCTCTGGCTGATATTTACGTTCAATTGGGAGCAGGAAGCGAAGGCTAAAGCAGGGTTGTAAATAGACTGGCTAAGTGTTGAGGGACTGTACCGACCCAGGACCCATTTACAAATATTGAGAGAGTGTTTTCTTGTTGTGCATCTAGGTGTCTAAGGAAATCACTCTCAAACCATTAGATGACCACTAAGGTGGTGAAAGAAACTTCAATGTCCACACATGACAAAGAATACAGTCTTTACAAATACAGTTTAGAAAGTTTACGAAGCAAAACCTACAACATGCAACAACAACAAAACGTGAGAAAAGGAACTCTGATTTCCAGTATGGAATATCCTCAGAAACTAAAGACAGAACTGCCTTTTGACCCAGCAATTCCACTGCTGGAATTATACCCTAAGAGCCCTGAAACACCAATCCAAAAGAACCTATGCACCCCAATGTTCATAGCAGCACAATTTACAATAGCCAAGTGCTGGAAGCAACCTAAGTGCCCGTCAGTCAATGAGTGGATCAAAAAACTGTGGTACATTTACACAATGGAATTCTATGCAGCAGAGAGAAAGAAGGAGATCCTACCCCTTTGCGATAGCATGGATGGAACTAGAGAGCATTATGCTAAGTGAAATAAGCTAGGCTGTGAAAGACAAATACCATATAATCTCGCCTATAAATGGAACCTAATCAACAAAACAAACAAGTGAGCAAAATAGAACCAGAGACATAGAAATTGGGAACAAACAGACAGAGACCAGAGGGGAGGTGGAAGGGGATAATGGGGGAAAAGGAGGAAGGGTTTTCAGGAACATCTATAAAGGACACATGGACAAAACCAAGGGGGTGGTGAGATCACGGATAGGAGGTGGGGGGTAGTGGTCAGGGAAAAATAGAAACAGCTGTACTTGAACAACATTAAATAAATTTTAAAAAAAGAGAGACTCTGATTTCCAGAGTTACCATATGATAATTTTCAAAATGTCCAATTGTCAAGAAAAAGTTGCGAGGCACATAAAGTAATAAAAAGGACAGCCCATTGACAGAAGAAAAAGAGAAATTAAAAGAAACCATATCTCAGGAAGCCCAGACATTGGATTTATGAAAAATACTTTAAATCAGCTATGTAAAATGTGTTCAAAAAGCTAAAGGAGCCCCGGCTGGTGTGGCTCAGTGGATGAGCACTGGATTGCGAACCAAAGGGTTGCCGTGTTCGATTCCCAGTCAGGGCACTTGCCTGGGCTGTGGGCCAGGTCCCCAGTGGGGGACATGTGAGAGGCAACCACACACTGATGTTTTTCTCCATCTCTTTCTTCCTCCCCTTCCCCTCTCTAAAAATAAAATAAATTAAAAAAGAAAAAAAAAAAAAGCTAAAGAGCCCTGGCTGGTGTGGCGCAGTGGATTGGGCATGGGCCTGCAAAACAAAGGGTCACAGGTTCAATTCCCAGTCGGGGCACGTGCCTGGGTTGCAGGCCAGGTCCCCAGTTGGGGGAGCGTGAGAGGCAACCACACATTGATGTTTCTCTCCCTTTCTCCTTCCCTTCCCCTCTCTCTAAAAATAAATAAATAAAATATTAAAAAAATAAAAAATGAAAATGAAAAAAAGCTAAAGAAAACCATATTCAGAGAACTAAAGGGAATAACGCCTCAGCAAACAGAGAACATTAATAGATTTTAACATCCAACCATAGCAACATGGTAATGTGTGAGGTCAAGGATGTGTTAACTACTGGTAACCTTAGTAAGGTTAACACATCACAACATATATGTGTATCCAATCACATCCCACACCTTAAACTTACATAATTTTATGTATCAATTACATCTCAGCTGGAAAAAAATATACATTTTTCTTGGGGAAAATTAAGAGAGATCAGAAAAAAGAATCAAATAGAAGTTCTTAAGCTGAAAGATACACTATTAAAAACTTACTAGAAAGCTCCGAAACTCTATTTGAGCGGGCAGAACGGAAGAGTGAACATGAAGAGAAGTGAGTTGCAGTTATCCAGTTGGAGACGCATCATGAGAAAAAGAATGAATACAATTAACAGAACGTAAGAGAGCTGTGAGATATCACCAAGTACACCAACATACACCTAATGAGACTCCCTGCAGGAGAGAAAATGCAGGAAAAGTATGGCTAGAACTGTCCCAAATTTGATGGAAGCCGTATATCTACACACCTAAGAAGCTTACCAATCTCCAAGTAAAATAAACACAGAGTTCCCTAGCACAACAGACGGACAAAAAGGGAATTTTGAACATGCTAGGAGAGAAGTGATATGTCACTTGAAAAATTCTCCGTAAGATTAACAGCCAGTTTCTCATTTGCAACCAAGGAAGTCAGAAAGCAGTGGGATAACATATGTAAACTGCGGGAAGGAAAAAAAGTCAATCAAGGATTCCAGGTGGGGCAGGGTGGGGTGAAGGGATTGAGCAAAAAAGAAAAAAGACAAAGAACTCAGGAGTTCTTTCACAACAGTGTGTTGATTGTGAGGATGGGGGTGGGTAGAGGAAGAAGAGGGTATAGGGAGGATAAATGGTGATGAACAAAAAGAAAAGAAAAGAAAAATAAGTATAAAGAATTCTGTATCTGGCATAACGATCCTTCAAAAATGAAGGAAAGCCCTGGCCAGTACAGGTAGCTCAGTTGCTTACAGCATTGTCCTGATATGCCAGGGTCGTGGGGTTTGATCCCTGGTCAGGGCACATAGAAGAAGCAACCAGTGGATGCATAAATAAGCAAAACAACAAATCAATGTCTCTCTCTCACCAATAAATAAACTTTTTAAAAAAACAAATGAATAATTACAGCGCCCTCCGCAGTCATGGAATCTGTCTCTTGCTGCAATAGGGTTTGGACGGAACAGACCTAGGGACACCCCTTCTCTCCAACTCCCCTCCAACCTCTTTTCCAGTTACCACCTTGGAAACCACCTCAGCCATCCTCAGCCTCCAAGACCAACCTACACCATTTGCTTTTACCTTAACTCCTCATTGCTGAACAACCATGAGCTCCCAAATTCATCAGAATTATTCCATCAAGGTGCAGGCTGCTGTCCACCGCCTGGCCACCCTGCACCTGCGGGCCTGCCACACCTGCCTCTCTCTGGGCTTCTATTTCCACCGTGAAATGTGGCTCTGCAGGGCGTGGGCCACTTCTTCCAACAATTGGCCCAGGAGAGGCTTGAGGGCTCTGAGCGTCTCTTAAAGCTGCAAAACCAGCGCGGTGGCCGCATTCTTCTCCAGGATGTGGCAAAGCCGTCCCAAGATGAGTGGGGTAAAACTCAGGACACCACGGAGGCCCCCTGGACCTTGGGGAAGAACCTGACCTCAGGCCCTTTGGGATCTGCATGCTCCAGGTTCTACCCCCACAGACCTTCAGCTCTGTGACTTCCTGGAAGACAAAGTGAAACTCATCAAGAAGATGGGCGACTACCTGACTCACCTCCGCAGGCTGGCCAGCTCCCAGGCGGGCGTGGGTGAATATCTCTTCAAAAGGCTCACCTGCAAGCATGACTAGGAAACCTTTGGAGCCCAGAGGACTTTGAGGGGCCTCCCTGCATTTCCCTATGTCTGGGTTTTGCCTGAGGCTCTCCCTGAAACCACTAGACACCCTTTTAACCACCCTAGAACTGTCTTCCTTGCATTGGACCAAATGGAAACAATAAAACATTTTGCAGCAAAAACAAAATGATGGAAAAATTAAGATAGTCCCAGATAAACGAAAGCTGAAAGAGTTTGTTCCTAGTAGATCTGTCCGACAAGAAATGCTAAAGAAAGACAGGAGAGAGAAGGAAATACTAAACATTGGTGTGGAGATACACAAAACAGAGAATAGGAAAACAAGAGAGAAAATCGACAAAACCAAATTTTTTTTTTTTAAAGATCAACAAAATTGTCCTGGCTGGTGTGGCTCAGCTGGTTGGAGCATTGTCCCTTGCACCAGATGGTTGTGGGTTCTGTTCCTGTCAGAGCACATGCCTGGGTTTCATGTTCTATTCCTGGTTGCTGCTTGTGCCGGAGGCAATTGGTTGACGTTTCTCTCTCTCTTCTTCTCTCTCTCCTCCTTCGTCTCTCTCTAAAAGTAATGAAAAAGTGTCCTCAGGTGAGAATAAGAAACATACAATTTTCTTTTTTTTTTGTAAACATCAATGTGTGGTTGTCTCCCACGTAGCCCACCTGGCTCCCAGCCCACATTCATTCCACTGAGCTACACCAGCCAATGCTACAATTTTCTTGATGTGCATGCAAACTCGACAATTTGGGTTGTTTTGACTTAGTTCTCTTCTTAAAATTCAGTATCTCTTGCTGTTTTTCTCTTCACTCAGCCTATTGAGATTTTTGCTTCACTCGATTTATAATTAGAATGTCTATTTCGTTCATTTAAAAATATATTTATTTATTTGACTTTAGAGAGAGAAGAGAAGAGAGAAGAGGGGAGAGGAGGAATGAGAAGGGGAGAAGAGCGGAGGAGAGAGAATTGGAGAGAAACGTTCACTCGCTGCCCCGCTTATTTATGCACTCATTGGTCAATTCTTGTCAGGAATGGAACCACGACCTTGGGGTATTGGAATGATGTTCTAACCACCTGAGCCAGCCGGCCCAGGCTTTATTTGGTTCATTTTCAAATATACCAGGTTGTTTTCTTATTTTCCTTTTAGTAATTCTTTTGGAAATATCAAAAGATTTGGAAAGTGCAGTTAAAAACCTTATTAAATTGACTTAGGGTTG
>VMDR010027676.1:0-13470 GCA_007922815.1 Macrotus californicus | reverse complement strand
AAAGATGTGTGAAAGTATATACATAGATATGGCTTTTCAAAAATCCTTTTAGGAGTCACTTAGACAAAAGTTTGAAGAACACACGAGGAGGTTGTATAGTTGAAAGCGCTGGGCCTTTGCTCCACCTCTGTGATTTCCGTCTCTTTTTCATGGACCCCCAAATTCAAGTCTTAGGTTTTTCAGGACTTAAAGGGTTCATTTAGGACTAAAAGGGAAGTGAGTCCAGATATTCTGGAGGATTGGTGCTTAGGGCTCTGGTTACTGTTATGTTGCAACATTATGCATTTAAAAATCTGATATTTAGTGTTTTGAAAACCTATTTGGAACATGTTTTCGATAGGGAATGTCTTAAAAATGGTAAAGAAGAGATTGAAAAATGAACTTCGGAAATACATCTGTACTCAGACAACTGGAGTTCAAAGAATTTCTGCAGAATTAAATCTCAGATAGCAACGTTTTGTTCCATCTGCTATAGATGCCAAAAAATTGCCATTTTCAATGTCATGTTTCATGTATAGTCATAAAATACATAAATTATCCCCTGGCTGGTGTGCCTTAGTGGACTGAGCACCAGCCTCCAGACCGGGATCGCCGGTTCCATTCCCAATCAGAGAGAGCACATGCCTGCGTTGCAGGCAGGGCCCCTGGTTGGGGGCATGTAGAGAGGCAACTGGTGGATGTATCTCTCACACATTGATGTTTCTCACCTTCTCTTTCTCCATCCCTTCCATCTCTCTAAAAATAAATAAAGTCTTTTTTAAAATAAGCAAATTATCATAGAAGCTCTAAAATGTAATCTGCAATGATTTATTTTGCTTACTGCTCCCCCCACTCTCTTTGATCACTTTGTATTATTAAAGCTATAAAACCTATAAACACTTGTAGGACGCTTTCACTAAATGGAGCAGCAAAAAATAGCAGGCCTTGCCTTACATTATCCATGCCAAAACTCATGTGAAACAGAGGAAGAGGGATCCTAGTTTAGAACAACTCATCTAAATGCTAAAGTAGATACCACTTTTTCACACGGGCGGTGCCAAACGAAATATTGTCTCGGATGCACGCTCCTTACCACTTCAAATTCTTTTGCAAAACAGGAAACCTTTAAAGGTTACCTTAGATCACTGGCTCTCACTGCGTTTTAACAGCTTTGTTAAAACAGGGATTGCTGGGAACCTCTCCCTCCCCATTGTCTGACTCTGTAGGTCTGGGGTGGGATGGAGAATCCGCCTTTCTAGCGCGTTCCCCGGCAATGCTGCTGCTGCTGCTAGTCCCGAAACCACACTGTGCGAATCATTGTTTTAGAGGCTTTAATCTTAAATCCACTGGAAAAAGTGTTGGTCAGGGTACACATATGACAACTTCTAAAGTTTTTTAGAAGCCTGGCCTCTGCTCTCCCCAAGCAACTCGGTGCCCACGTCATGGGCGTGTCCCGGAGCCTAGTCCCCGCCACTCCCCGGCAGTCCATTGCTCTTCCCGCCAGCCGGGTCCGGCCTTGGCCACGCCCCCCGCGACCCATTCGCTCGCAGGTCCAGCCCGGCGCCTCGTCCAGCGGCTCATTCCTCAGGCCGAGGCGCAGCTGCCCGAGCTGTGGATCCGAGAAGTGGCTCCCGGGCGGAAGACCATGTTGGACTTCGCGATCTTCGCCATTACCTTCTTGCTGGCGTTGGTGGCAGCAGTGCTCTACCTCTACCCGGTAACCGCCCACTCGGCCCTCGGGGGTCTGGCCGCCGCCCCAGGCCCAGTGTGGCCCAAATCCACGTCTTTCTACCCGCAGCGGGCCTCAGGGGGCGGGCCTGAGGGGACGGTTCCAGGTCCTGCTCGCACCCTGTCACTGGGACAGCGCTCGGAGGACGTGACGGGCACCCGGCGCGAGCAACCCGCGCGAGGAGGGCGGCGCGTGGCTCAGCTGCGTAGGCGCAGCACGGACCCCGGGGAGCCCGGGAAAAGCCCGCGTGGCCGGGGGAGGGCTCAGGGCTGGTCCTCCGGGCCGGCCTCCCGGCGCCCTGGTACAGGGCGGGTCTCAAGTACTTGGGGTGGCTGTTTGGCCGTAACTGCCAAACCCAAACTTCATTTTCTGGTGTGTCTGGGAGGAAACTCCTGGGTGCACCACTCCTTAGTCCTTCCCCAGGATTCTCCCAGCAGTGAGTGAGGAGTGAGTGTGTGTGTGTGTGTGTGTGTGTGCGCGCGCGCGTGTGCATGTGCGCTCCCTTAACACCTGTCTTTTGACCTGTCATTCCCAGAGTCCCAAGTCCTGAAGGCCCAGCCTGGGTCTTGCTCCTCGTAGGGTCTCAGAGGCAGATTGGGCCGTGGAATGAGCACTGTGGTGGGCTATGTCTGAGCTTCACTTGGCCGTTCTTTTTCTCTGAATCTCTTGCTAGTCTTCTTCTTCCTCTACTTGCCTCTGTCACCCGCACAGTGTGATTCTGAACCGTGCCCTACAGAGCAAGGTGGTGGTTTGATAGAAACAGTTGTGCAGTAGCTGAGCAGCACCAGTTACTCACTGAGAATGAGGGAGCACCTTAAACACTTTCAGATCCGGTGAATAGATTGGAGAGCAATGTTGCAACTACACAATTTGGAATTTCCGGTATATCTTACTTTCTGAGAATCTACATTTAGTGGCTCCAGGTCTTGAGTTTTTGATAGTCTTTATAGGAGGCTATACCTTGATTAGTTAATAGGAGCAATACTATTTATGCTTTCAACCAGATGTGTGCCAGACAGGGCTTACAGAAACTTCCTGACTTACGGAATTTATATTTTAGTGAGGGGAAACAATATAAACAAATAACATATGTAATATATTAGTGTTAAGTATTATGGAGAAAAGTAAAGTTGGGAGTAGTAGGATTATTATTTTTATGTAGATGGTCAAGAGATAGGGAGACATTTGAGCGAAGATCCGAAGGGGGTGAAGGAGCAGACCCTTCAAGTATCTGGGAAAGCCTTACAGGCAAGGAGAAGAGCAAGTGCAAACCTTTGGTGACAGACATGCCTAATGTGTTCAGAAAAAGAAGGGGACCGGTGTGGCTGGAGTGAAGAGACTAGTTAAGAAAGATAATGTCCCAATTATGGGGGTGAAGGGTAGACTTTAGTTGCAGGCCGTTTTATGGGTGGCTTTTACTCTGAGGTGAGAAGCCACTGGAGGGTTTCAACAGAAGAGTGACATTTTACATTTCAGAGAGTTCAATGGAATTTTGTTAGTTAAATTTTATAAGATTCATTTTGGCTATGTTGAAAATAGATTTGTGGACCTGAGGAAAGGGTGGGAGCTGGCAGAGTAGTTAGGAGGCCATTATAATAAGTTTGGTGAGAGATGGTATTGGCATGGACCAGGGTAGTAGAGTTGGTGAGACCTGGTGTATTGTGAAGATAAAGCCAATGAGATTTCCCAGTGGATTGGATTTGAAATGTGAGAAAGAGGCATCAAGGAAAACACATTTTTTTTAGACTGAATAGCTGGAAGGATGGATTAACTCCAGGGAAATCAGGGTTTTGTTGTTTGTTTTTGTTTAGTTTTACTTGGTGGGAGATTGTGGGGATTCATAGAGATCAGGAGTTTGGTTTTGGATTGGCTAGATATAAGGTGCCAGTTAGATACCAAGGTGGAGATGCTGAATAGATAATTGAGTATATAAGTCTTGAGACTTAAGAAAAAGTCCAGGCTGGTGATGTCAATTTGGGAGCTATCAGTGTATAATGGTAGTTAAAACTAGACTAGTTGCAATTTCCCAGGGAGTAAAGATATAGGAGAAAAGAGGTCCAAGGACAAGCCCTGGACTCTCCAATATTTAGAGGTTGAGGAGAGGAAAAAGAGCCAACAAAGGAGACACAGCCAGATAAATAGAAGGAAGCCAAGTGTTTTAAACAGAAGCCAGTAATCAGCTAAGTTATGTTGCAGATTTGTCTTGTAAGTTAACACCTGACAGTTCAGTAGCATTGATTATTTAAAGAAGAGCAATTTCAGTGAAATGGTGGGGATGATAAACCTGCATGGAGTGAGTTTAGGGATATCAAGTATAGACAACTCTTCAGAGTTTTTCTGGAAAGGTGGATGGTAAGTGATGAGGGAAGTGAGGTAAATGGAATTTTTTAAGGTGGGAGAAATTACAATATGTTACTATGCTGGTGAGGATTGTCAGATCATGAGGGAAAATTGATGATGTAAGAACAGAAGAGAGAAATGTTGAATCAATTTTCTTCACTAGGTGGGAAGGGATGGGATCTAGGGTGGGTATTGGAGGGATGGGGGTACACATATGGAGCATAGAGAGTTCATCCTTAGTGGTAGGAGGGAAGGTGGAGTGTATGGGCACAAATGTAGGCAGATAGGTAGCTAGGTAGCTATGTGTGGAGTGATCTCTTGATTACTTTTATTTTTTCAATAAAATAGAAACAAGATTATCAGTTATTGGTTAGGTCAGGGGATTTGAGGAAGAGAGAGAAGGAGTGAAATAGTCATCTAGATTAGGAAAGCAACGGACTAGGGAAATGTGTAATTTCTAGGTAGGACACTTGAAGTTCATGAAATTAAAATGAGACTAGTCAGTGTGGCTGTGTTTCTTTCCAGTTGTTTTTCATCGGCTGTGTGGGTTCAGAGGCCATTTTCAGAACATTGGATTTAATCAAAATTAGGTGTTTTGTTAGGTGATTGTGACAAAAGGATACAGGATGAAGGAGTAAAGGGTGTAGAAAAAGGAGTGGTTGTAATGACTGGTTAGAGCGGGAAATGAGTATATGAGCGAGAGGGTTAAAAGTCCTTTGGGGTAAAAGTAGCTTTGGCAATCAAGATATTAAAAATAGTGAGAAGAGCCCTGGCAGGGTAGCTCAGTTGGTTCGAGTGTCGTCCTGCTGTGCTAAGGTTGTGAGTTTGATGCCTAATCAGGGCACATACAAGAATAAACCAATAAATGCATAAATAAGTGGAACAACAAACCGATGTTTCTCTCTCTCTCAAATCAATAAATTAAAAAAAATTAAATAGTAAGGAGAAAAGACAGGAAATGCTGGGAGATTCAGATGCTTGATGTTAAAATTCTGGAGATGTTGAAGTTATTGGTGACGTTAAGATTTACTGTATGGCCATGGAATTAGTGACAGAAGTAGGATGGAGGTTTGAGTGGGAGAGAGATGGGTCAGGAAAGGGGATAAACCTGTAGGAATAGGCATCTGGGGGATGAGGGAAGACTTGGGAATGGCAATCCTGGGCCTCATGTGGTATTTAATGTGAGTATCGAAATAAAGTCGTATTATTCTGGATGGTCTCAAGGCAGATGGTAGTGGTAAGGCTACAGTTATTGGAGAGGTTGAATTTTTGCTGGGCCTCGCCAGGTGCATGCCAGATTTGGGATCTATCCCATCATTGTAGCTATTTGGGAGATGTGGCTATAGTAAAGTGCAGGAGGGCCTTTTACCCGGCATTCTGGAGCTCATACTTCATTTCTGCTAATGAAGTATGAAGGTTGGTGTAGAAGCCATTTATTCGGAGTACCCAGCCTTCTGAGGCTCCCTCTTTATGCCTGTTGCTGGAACCGTGGAAGCCAGTATTCGGGTGGTGGGGAGCAATTGTGTTTATATTTGCACATCGTTAGAACATATTCTCGTTTGTCTCTTGGTAGTTTTCTCCAAATATTTCAACATTTCAGCATAAAACTATTCCATGAAATTGTCCCAGTATTTAAAGACATCAGTTCTATGTTCTGTCCTGTGAAGATACCCTTTCTGTACCCCTTCATCATCTTTCCCCAGTTAGTACTGGTTACCTACCATCTCATTGGGCCACATAGCTTTTGTTCTTTTATTATTATTGTGGGTATTCTCTTCACCTGTATTGGATACCCTATTTCCTAGATGCCACATGATTCTCTCTCATGTTCTCTCCTTCTCTTTTTTTACTTCCTTTATTTGCTGCAGAGCACCATTTTCTAATAGCTTCCTAAAAAAGTTTTCATGGAAAATACATTTTATGAGACCTTGCTTGTTTGAAAATCTTTTGCTCTAGCTTCACACTTGAAAAATAGTCTTGGTATAAATCCTAGGTTTGAAATGATCTTCCCTTAGAATTACAGGGACCTCCCCCTTCCCAGATGGTTGTTCTTGAATCTGGAATCAAGGTCTCCTTCCAGAAGGGTGGTAATCACAGGAATGGAGAAGGACACCTACGTATGTGTCTAAGGGTTCTGTATACCAGCCTTGACTTTGTTTTTTAGTCCTTACCCAAGGACATGTTTATTGATTTGAGAAAGAGGCACATCAATTGACTGCCTCCTGCATGCATTGTAACTAGGGATCAAACCTGCAACCTATGTATGTGCCCTGACCCGGGACTGAGCCCATAACCTTTTGAGCAACCCAGGCTAGGGCCTGACTTTTTACTAATTGTCAAAGTCTTGTGTCTTATCATGCTTTTCTGGTTAAAGAATGCAATTAGATTGCTTCTTGTAGGAATCCTCCACTGATCCCCAGATGTGGCTTCACAACTATGTCAATTAATCACTGCTCCAAAAGCTTCGTAAATCCCCTCAAAAGCAAAGTGATCCCAGGCCTAGCACTAGCAGCAGCCAGCCTAGATTCACAGCTTGGCTTTGCTTGGGAATCTCCAGGCGCAGCACAAGTAGCAGCCATCTCAGATTGCTTTATACCTCATGCAGGGTGCTCCCAGGCAGAACATAGGTGGGGGCTGATCTTTGTCTGCACCACCCAGGAAACCCCAGAGTCTGTCCACTCAGTGGACAACTACAGACTATAGTGGAGCTCAACCATCCTGCCCCTGCACAGCTGAATCTCCACAGAGGGTGGAGGTTGGTAATTAGTGTCCACAGCCAGTCCTTGCAGCTGACTGGCCTGAGTAAATCCCTCCCATTGACCTGCCAAAAGCAATCAAGGCTCAACTACAAGAGGAGGGTGTACTCAGCCCACACAAAGGGCGCACCTTGAGTAGCCAGCTTGGGTGATGGGGAGGCTGTGCCACTGGACCTTACAGGACATCTACTAGATTAGGTCATGCTACCAGGACAGGGAGTCTAGAAACAAACACAGGGAGGCTATCAAAATGAGGAGATAAAGAAATATGGCTCAAATGAAAGAAGAGATCAAAATTCCAGACAAAGTACTAAACAAAATGGAAATAAGCAATCTATCAGATGCAGAGTTCAAAACACTGTTTATAAGGATGCTCAATGAATGAGGACCTCAACAGCATAAAAAAGATCCAGTCAGAAGTGAAGGATACACTAATTGAAATAAAGAACAACTTACAAGGAAACAACAGTAGAGTGGATGAAGCTGAGAATCAAATTAATGATTTGGAACATAAGCAAGCAAAAAGCAATCAATCAGAACAAGAAGAAGAAAAGAGAATCCAAAAAAAATGAGGATAGTGTAAGGAGCCTCTGGGGCAACTTTAAGTGTTCCAACATTTGCATCATCGAGGTGCCAGGAGAAGAGAAGGAGCAAGAAATTTGAAATCTATTTGAAAAAATAATGAAAGAAAACTTCCCTAATTTGGTGAAGGAAATAGACATGCAAGTCTAGGAAGCACAGAGAGTCTCAAACAAGATGTTTGCAAAGAGGCCCGCACCAAGACACAGCATTATTAAAATGCCAAAGGTTAAAAATAAAGAGAGAATATTAAAAGCAGCAAGAGAAAAGTAGTTAGTTACCTAAAGGGGAGTTCCTTATGAAACTGTCAGCTGATTTCTTAAAAGAGACTTTGCAGGCTCGAAGGGATTGTCAAGAAATGTTCAAAGTCATGAAAAGCAGGGACCTACCACCAAGATTGCTCTACTCAGCAAAGCTATTATTTAGAATTGAAGAGCAGAGAAAGAGCTTCCCAGATAAGAAAAAACTAAAGGAGTTCATCATCTCCAAACCATTATTGTATGAAATGTTAAAGGGACTTATTTAAGAAAAAGAAGAACATCAAAACTATGAACAATGGCAATAAATACATATCTATCAAAAATTGAATCTAAAAAAAACCTAAGTAAACAAGAACAGAGTCAGAATCATGGATATAGAGAGTGTTTTGATGATTGCCAGTAGGGAGGGGGGTGTGGGGATTTAGAAGTTCAAACAGGTAGTTACAGAAGAGCCATGGGGATATAAAGTACAGTATAGGAAATGGAGTAGCCAAAGAACTTATTCGCATGACCCATGGACATAACAATGGTGAGGGGATTGTCCAAGGGAGTGGGGGCTACTGGGTGGTGGTTGGCAAAGGAGGAAAAATTGAGATAATTTATAGTAGCATAATCAATAAAATATAATTAAAAAAGAAAATAGCTCACAAAATAAAAGTTATGTGCTTATTGTAAAATCAAAAATAATATTGACCCCAAACACAGCAACCATAAACCTGCTACAAACTTACAGAAATTTCCCAAACTTCTTCCCAGTTCATTTCTTAAAGTCTAACATTTGAACAATTTGCTTTGAGTTATTTTGTTATTTATTTCTGTACCAGACATCTCCATGACTGTATGGTCCTGACAATAATAACTATTAAAACAAAAGGTGAATATCATGTTGTATTTTGGTAACTTCTTTGACTAGAAAGAGGAGAAGCATGACATTGATTTATTTTTTAAGCCAAGCCAGATGGGACCATATATAGACATTGAACAAAGAAAACTGTGCTTGATTGTGTATTAATTTATGTACGACATATATTAAATTCCTCAAACACTTTAGATTAATTGACACAGAGGAGGAATATTAAGATAATTCTTTTTTTAATTTTATTGATTATGCTATTAGTTTTCTCAAATTTTCCCCCTTTATCCCTCCTCCACCCTGCACCCTCCAACCCTCCAGCATTCCCGTCCTTAGTTCATGTCCATGGGTTGTACATAGAAGTTCTTTGAGTTCTCTGCTTCCTATACCATTTTTGACCTCTCCCCGTTTATTTAATGCCTACCAATTATGCCTCTTCTTCCCTGTACTTTTTCCCTGCTATTTCTTCCCTCCCTCTCCCCAATGAAAACCCTCCATGTGATCTCCATTTCTCTGATACTGTTCCTGTTCTAGTTGTTGGCATAGTTTTTGTTTTCGTTGTTTTTCTTTCTTTTATTCTTTTAGGTTCATTTGTTGATAGTTATGAGTTTGTTGTTGTTTTAGTGTTCCTATTTTTGATCTTCCTTTTCTTAGATAAGTCCCTTTAACATTTTATATAATAATGGCTTGGTGATGATGAACTCCTTTAACTTGATCTTATCTGGGAAGCACTTTATCTGCCCTTCCATTCTAAATGATAGCTTTGCTGGATAGAGTAATCTTGGATGTAGGTCCTTGCCTTTCATGACTTTAAATACTTCTTTCCAGCTCCTTCTTGCCTGTAAGGTTTCTTTTGAGAAATCAGCTAATAGCAGTATGGGCGCACTCCTTTGTAGGTAACTGTCTCCTTTCCTCATCTCCTTGCTGCTTTTAAGATTCTCTCTTTGTCTTTAATCTTGGGTAACTTAATGATGATGTGCTTTGGTGTATTCCTCTTTGGGTCCAACTTCTTTGGGACTCTCTGGGCTTCCTAGACTTCCTGAAAGTCTATTTCCTTTGCCAGATTGGGGAAGTTTTCCTTCATTATTTGTCCAAATAAGTTTTCGATTTCTTGCTGTTGTTTTTCTCCTTCTAGCACCCCTATAATTCGGATATTGGAACGTTTCAGGTTGTCCCAGAGATTCCGCAGCCTCGCTTCATTTTTTTGGATTCTTGTTTCTTCATTCTCTTCCAGCTGGTTGTTTATTTCTTCCTTTTGTTCCAAATCATTGCTTTGAGTCCTGGTTTCCTTCCTGTCACTGTTGGTTCCCTGAATATTTTGCTTTATTTCATTTTGGGTATCTTTCATTTGTTCTTTCATTTTTTGACCAAGCTCAGTCAGTTCTGTGAGCATTATGATTACCAGGGCTTTAAATTCTCTTTCAGATAGATTGGCTATATCCTCATCATTTAGTTCTCTTACTGAGGTTTTGCTCTGTTCTTTCATTTTGGCCCTATTTCTTTGCTTGGGGCCCCTGATAAGTTGTAAGGGGGCGGGGCCTTAGGTCACCTGGGCAGGGCAAACTTCTTTGCTGTGCTGCTGGGCAAGGGGCCAGAGAGGTAACAATGCAGCTCTCCTGCTCGTCTCTAGCGCACTTTTCAACGGACTCTTGTGTGAGACTGGGAGTTTCTCCCACCGCAGCAACCGCTGTAGTCCACAGCCACCTCCGAGTCTCAGTTTCCCCTTAAGTCAGCCCCTCCTGTGCAGCCTGCTGCCAAGTCGTAGGCAGCCCCGCCCACATGGTAAGCTACCTCACCTTGGTTTCTCTTTGTCTGCCACCTTACTGGTCTGGTTGTTCTGTTTGACTGTTTCTTTAATTCCATGGTTGTCAGAGTTCCATGCAGTTTGATTTTCTGGCACTTCTGGTTGTTTACTGATTTTAGATTGGTGGTTTTTCTCCTTTTGATTGTGCGAGGAAGCGAAAGGTTTCTACCTACACCTCCATCTTGGCTGCAACTAAGATAATTCTTTTAAATACAAGGAACCCAGTTTTTGTATTTAACAGAAATAATATCTGAGATTTAACCTAATTGGGAAGCCACCATTGAAGGTTCTGCAGATGTCATGGCAAAACACACCTGATTTACACGATGTTGATAATTCATTATACTAAATAAACTTTTAAAATTGTTCCTTAAGGCTTCCAGACAAGCTGCAGGAATTCCGGGGATTACTCCAACGGAAGAAAAGTGAGTAATTATTTTTTTGGAATCAAATAGAGTCAACTCTTAATTTTTGATATCGAAAGTAAACCAAATTTTTGGATTAATCAGCTTATTTAATTCATTTATTTACTCTTAACTTGCCTCATGGCATACAACATGAACTTCATTAAGAACAGAAAGGAAGGCTGAACAAATCAAAACCTTCAATTGCTTTCATTTCCCCAGCCAGAGAAAGTGGAAGAGTCAGGATTAAGATAGAAGGAACAAAGAAAAAATTTGCTGTAGATGATCTGATGTTTTGTGATGTTCATTGCTGTATCAGAATGAGGTGCTGCAAAAATTGGGTTGTTTTTCAGTGTCTTAGTCAGATGTTTCTTGTGTACCTTTCTTGCTTGTTTTGAAGTGTTATGAACTCTCCAAATATCAGACAAATCCATATCTAAATATATCTGTAGAAAACAAGATGTCAAATATAATTGAGTTTTGGGTTTTGCAGTCATTGAAATTCATGTACCTTTGGTCTCATGTCTTGACACAGTTAATTCATAATTAACTGTTGTTCTTCTGATTATTCCAAGTTAAATTGATTTATTTTGTCAAATGTTCTTTTCTCAGAGATGGTAATCTTCCAGATATTGTGAACAGTGGAAGTTTGCATGAGTTCCTGGTTAATTTGCATGAGAGATATGGGCCTGTAGTCTCCTTCTGGTTTGGCAGGCGCCTTGTGGTTAGTCTGGGCACTGTTGATGTACTGAAGCAGCATATCAACCCCAATCAGACATGTAAGTTTAATTTTATTTCTAATTAGCTGATCCTTATCTTTAAAGAAGAAATGTCTATAAAGAACTACGTTGTTCTTGGATAGGAATAGCAACATTTATTGAGTGCTCTACACTATGTACCTCATTTAAGAAACAGTATCGTAAAATGATTATTTTTTTTTCATATACTAGAGGGGGGACTCCCACAAAACCAGAATTTATTTATAAAAAATTGTGCATTTATTCTTACATGTTTAAACTTCAGTCACCTTGAAAGTACTCTCTATTTGATACAGTAACCTATCAAGATGTTTTTTCCACTGCTCGAAATAGTTTTTGAACTCATTGATTTTGATGCCTTTTAGTGCTCCTGCCCATTTTGTTTCACCTCTTCCACATTAGCAAAATGTTTTCCTTTGAGGAGTTTTTTCATCTGGGAATACCAAAAAAGGTTGCTTGGGGTGAGATCGGGTAAAGAGGGTGGGTGGGGCATGGTTATTGCTGTCTTTGCTCAAAAACTGCTGAACACTCAGTGCAGTGGGGGCAGGTGCACTCCTAAATCACCCATCATGAAATGGGCAGAGTGTTGAAAGAGTTTAAAAAAAAAAAATTCACTGAAGCTGAGCTCAGCCTCATACAACAACGCCAGCTGGTACACTGTTATAGATGGATTCCTAGAATGCTCACCCAGCAGAGGAAGCCTGTACCACAAGGGGCCCACCCACCAGAAGATAATTCCAGTTTTGGGGGGGTCCCCCTTCCTATATGTGTGAGTGTGTGTGTGTATTATATAAATAACACATATGTATGTGTGTGTGTGTGTGTGTGTGTGTGTGTGTGTGTGTATATAAATCCCTATGTAAGTTTTTTGGGGGAACCTGAAAAAATAATTCCAGTATACCAGTATACATGTGGAAGAGTAGATGTGTACGAGCAGCCAAGAAATGTCTAGAAAAGAACATTAATGAGGGGAATATCTCTACCATCAGATAGAACGGTGTATTATAAAGCTAGAT
This sequence comes from Macrotus californicus, assembly GCA_007922815.1. Taxonomy (NCBI): domain Eukaryota; kingdom Metazoa; phylum Chordata; class Mammalia; order Chiroptera; family Phyllostomidae; genus Macrotus; species Macrotus californicus. Next base: position 992 of record VMDR010027676.1, on the reverse strand, counting down.
TAATTTAAAGAATCTTGTACTGTGATAGGAGTAGATAGACTAATGGAATCGAGTAAATAGTCCAGTAGATAAACCAAGTATGTATAATAAAGATAGCATTTTGTGGTAAAGGGGAAGGCTAATAAGTGGGATTGGGAAAACTGGTTATCTATTTGGGAAAAAATCTGAATCCCTGCCTTCTTCTTTATATCAAAATAAATTCCAAATGATTAAAATATAGTATCATAGATCTGGCTGGTGTGGCTCAGTGGACTTGAGCGCTGGCCTGTGCACTGGGAGGTTGCTGGTTTGAATCCCTGTCAGGGCACATGCCTTGGTTGCGGGCCAGGTCCCCAGCTGGGAGTGTGGGAGAGGCAACTGATCGCTCTTTCTCTCATACATCATGTTTCTCTCCCTTTCTTTCTCCGTCCTTCTCCCCCTCTCTAAAAATAGATAAATAAAATCTTTAAAAAAATAGTATCATAAAAGTAACAGAAGAAAACATAGTTAAATATGAAATATTTGACGAGAGTGTTGACAACCCCTTTCTTACTATGACATGAGATCTAGGAGCTATCAAGCACAAGATGGATAAATCTGTCTACATAAAAATGAAAAACTTTAGTACAATAGAAATGCCTTGAAAAAGGATGAAAAGAGAAAAATGGGAAAATGTTGGCTATTCATTACATGTGTATTACTTGATGACTATATATTTGTAAAATAAAAAATTATGAAAAAGTTTAAAAGAAATGGGAAAACTATTTCCCACATATATATTTATAAAGTAAATAAAAACTAATAAGAAAAAAATAAAATTCAACTGTAGAAAAATGTGTAAAAACAAGGTAATTAAGAAAGGAGAAATATAAATGTCCAATAAGCAAATGAAAACATTTCAACCTCACTAATAATCAGTGGTATGCAAATAAAAATGAGGATTTCCCTGTCTGACTAAAGATACGAAAAATACTGACAAAACTCATTGTTGAAGGGGGAACAGAAAAACATGG